>JAHUYU010002901.1:0-29536 GCA_030439765.1 Tripidium arundinaceum
GGCGTATGCGGTGTCGTGTTGAGTTCTGGTGTTCCGTTTTTTTAATACGTTTTGAGCTCTTTTGCTCTTCCCGCGGGCGTTCGAGAGAGAGAAAAAAATCTCGTTGATAATAATGAAATGAACGGTCAAGTTATGTACCCAAATGGCCAAATTCTTTAACTGGTTAGCCGTGTGAATGTCATTCTGCGGCTCCTACATCAGGTTCTTGATTTTCTTTATGTACTATATGAAGATGTATATCCGTATACCGAGTTTTGGTTGGAACACGAAGAACTCGCACCGTGCCAGCAGTAACCTCGTCATATACAAATGCAAATCAATCTCGATGTGCTTGGTGCGCACCGGATTAGTCGAGAGATATACAGTGCTAATGTTATCACAATAGACAAGAGTAGATTGCTGAACCGGGCAATGAAGCTCCTCCAGCAATTGTCGCAGCCAACTTGTTTTTAGCTACAGCTCAAAACTCAGCCTTTTGGTACTGGAGCGAGAAAAAAAATATGTTGACGCTTGGATGGCGCATACACGAGATTATCTCCCAGGAAGACATCATAACCAGATCAGAACGCCATGCATCAGGAAAACCAGCCTAGTCCCATCAAAATTGGCCCAGCGAAGAGGGGCACGTCCGGTATAGCTGAAGAAGACCAAACTCAAGTATACCACGAAGATAGTGCAGAATGCTCTTAACGAGAGCAAGACGCAGTTCGCAAGGTTCATGCATGTACAGACAAACTTGCTCAATCGCATAAAGGACAGTCCTAACCCTGAAACCAATCTCTTTATGCAGTCCCAACCCTAAAACCAATCTAGTTTTCATAGCATTAATTAGACTGTCATGTCATCTTTTTACTGATGTTTTGCTGACGTGGGAGGAGAAGAGAGAAGGAAATCGTTTCTCAGGTGAGAAATCGAGTCGGCTCTGGGTGCTATGCGCGAGGGAAACCACGTATTCGGCGTTGGGGCGGGCATCATCGTTTCCATCCCCACACGACAGGATCCGTTGTGCTACCTTCTCCCCTCCGCGGCCAAGCTTCTTCTCCGCCCGCGGTCTCCTTTCCTCTCCGCTCCTCTCCCCTGCATGCGCTCCTTCCCGTTTATTTCCACCTATTGTGATTCGGGTGATTCTGTGTTTCATTCGGATGAAGGTTTCTTTTCATCTGATTCGTTTCGTTGCTAATTTGCAGCCTCGGCCGAGTGCCTCAAGTACGGAGTCAAAGAGATAGTCAAATATAGTTTTTTTTCTCTTCTTCCTGTTCGTTGCTAATTTGTAGCCTCCAAGGCAGACTGGCTCATGCACAAGCACGGAGTCTTACTACCGTATCGAGATGTACAGTGATACTCACGCTGGCTACTTGGTTGCTGGGCATAGCTGATCAACCTCTCTTTTGTGGTGTATGTATAGGGTCATTAATTTTTTTTTCTCCAGATAGAAACTGCTATGAAAACTATGGGTTGAGAGTGATATTTTCTAATGGATATTTATTGTTTTCTCCCTTCTCAACAAACTACCTAAAGAAACTATGGGTTGAAACTGCCGTAAATAATATCAGGTCATGTGAAAGTGAGGTACTGAAGTGCACCTATAAATCTATGATAACGAGTAGTGATAGCAACAGAGACACTGTCCAGACATAACTTGGCACAAGTATCAACAGGTGTAGTACAGGTCTAGAGACCTCGACCTGTGACTGTGTGGTTAGCAAGGGCACAAGAACAGAATGTGTCCCCAATTACAGTCATTAATAAATTAAAAGCGCCTCAATTGTATGCATTGTCATGTGAGTGAAATTTAACAAGTGAATGTTAACATCATTGTGAAAGCAAAGTACTTGATTGAGGTTCGGACCATTGCACCACTCGCGCAGCCGCTGTATCTCCCCTTCATCACTGACGAGTCAAACTGAATGAAGAAGAAAAATGAGTTCACCATGCACAGGCAGGAGAATAAAAATCATATCACCATAGGAAAAATAAATCTGGATAACATACGTGTTGCAGATAAACTGTTACATGCATGCACGTAGTGTTCCACAGCATTTCAGAGACTCTGGTGGAATGTGGAATAAAACTCCTTGCCTCCCTGTCCCTGGTGATGCATTCTCATCAACGAAAAACTTACATGTCTTGGATATAACGGGATGTGCTTTGAGGAAGTTGTCAGATCCAATTCGTCAGTTAGCCCATTTGAGGTACCTTGATGCTTCACTATTGCCTGACAAAGATCTTCCCATGTGGATTACTAGTCTCCTGAAACTACACTATTTGAGCATCCATGGGTCTTCTAAAATTTCGAAGTTGCCAGAGTCAATCAGCAAGCTCAAAGAATTGACACATCTGGACTTATCATGTTGTGGAAACCTTGCCTACTTACCAGATATTTTCTCCAACCTTACAAATCTCTCTTTATTGAACTTAGCAGGTTGTACTAGCCTTTCTGCATTACCTAACTCCGTATGTGACCTTGTGAATTTAGAGATCCTAAACCTTTCAGGTTGTGTCCTGGAAGAATTACCTCAAATTATGGGAAATCTTCACAAGCTACGGCTACTGCACCTATCCAGATGTTCAAAGCTTCGTTTCTTGCCTGATTCCCTCGGTAATCTTGTGTCCTTAGACAAGTTAGACCTATCGTATTGTTCTATTTTGCAAGAGTTACCAAAATCCTTTGGCGACCTTGAGGAACCAAGGTTTTTGGAATTATCATACTGTTCAAGTCTTGTAAGATTGCCTGATTCATTTGGTAATCTCAAAAAATTGCAGCATCTGAACTTAGAAGGTTTCATGTGTTCCACATCCTTGCACCCCAGCGATCTACTCTCCTACTTTAACATGCTATTTCGAGTCCTACCTAAATCCCTTTTAATATTGGCAATCTTGAGATGCCTAGAAATTTATTTATTGACCTATGATGAATGTTATGCTCTTACGGTAAGGTCCTGACGACTTCGGCTCAGACAGGAAGGTATATAGCAGGAGAGATAACGAATACGTAATTCCTTGGATGAGCTTCTACACTAAAGATGCCTTCTACATAACTCTAATCCTGTTCATCCATAGTCTTCATCTGTCAATGAATGGTGATATCAGTGGCAAACTTAGATACATAGTTATCTTAGTGAGTTTCTGTTAACTGATGTTGCTATTAATAATAAATTTCTATTGTTTGGTGGATGAGAAATAATTGTTCATTGAGGCAAATTTGATTCATCAATCAGCTGATGCCATTCTCAAACTTCTTAAATTGCCGCAGAACTGGAAGCTTCTTGTACAGGTGAGGAGCCAAGTGCAGGTGGTTCAACCGCATGAAAAAGTTAAGCTGCTCATGTGAGGCTCTAGAGCAATGGGGAACAGGGTAGTATAGTAATGGTAAGTAGCATGAGGTTTATGGTGGGGACAGCACTTTTTGCATCAGTGAGATTGGTGCCGGCCTTCAACTTTTTTGTTTCTTAAGCATCAGTTTCTCTATTTTAGCTTTATTTGTCTCCAGGTTCTATTAAGCTTGTATGTAAACTGTTTATCTGTGACTATATGTGCTCCAGCATTCGTGCTTGTGATGAAATCATGAAATGCGCATACCATGCCCCTCCTAAAAATATTTAGGCCAAGAGAATGTGAATAATGAAATCAAAACATTGAATTTTGGATTCTGCAAGTCATTCCTACATAAGTTTATTGTGGTTCAACATCATGTGACTTCTAATTGATTAGATTTTAACCAGACACTTGCTAATTTTTTTCTTGGATTTTTTTGCTTTTGTGGCCAACTTGGTAGAAATCCAAAGTCGGAACCTTAACCGGGTGATGATGACTTGAGCTATTCATTTTGACTGCTTCCTGGTTGAGGAGGCCGGTGGCTCTATGCCACAGGGTATTGGTGAAGCTTTGCTTATCACAGATCCAGATACAGCTTCACCCTTTATCTTTGTTTGCTTCACTTTCCTGAACAATTCATCCGTTATCAGTATGGTTCTCCTCTAGAGTTCCACTCTGAATGGAACACGGTTGCAGCAGGTGCTGATGGCAAATGCGGGTCATGAAGGATGTGACCAATGTCAAGCATCCATTGACTTGCTGAAGCCATATTATGTCTTTTATTTAGAAAAAAAAAAAGAAACCATCATTTGTGTTTGATTGGCAGTGCCTCGATCTCTCCTTTTGGGAATGAAGTGTGTGATGCTGAAGTCAACTTGATGGCGTCCATTGAGGCATATACACCACTGCCTTGAGTGAAGTCTAATGCCTTGGGAGTTTGGTTTTGGTCCAAGAGCAGCATGAATGAACAAGATAATACAGTGAACACCACTCTGAAATGCTGTGGAACACTACGTGCATGCATGTAACAGTTTATCTGCAACACGTATGTTATCCAGATTTATTTTTCCTATGGTGATATGATTTTTATTCTCCTGCCTGTGCATGGTGAACTCATTTTTCTTCTTCATTCAGTTTGACTCGTCAGTGATGAAGGGGAGATACAGCGGCTGCGCGAGTGGTGCAATGGTCCGAACCTCAATCAAGTACTTTGCTTCACAATGATGTTAACATTCACTTGTTAAATTTCACTCACATGACAATGCATACAATTGAGGCGCTTTTAATTTATTAATGACTGTAATTGGGGACACATTCTGTTCTTGTGCCCTTGCTAACCACACAGTCACAGGTCGAGGTCTCTAGACCTGTACTACACCTGTTGATACTTGTGCCAAGTTATGTCTGGACAGTGTCTCTGTTGCTATCACTACTCGTTATCATAGATTTATAGGTGCACTTCAGTACCTCACTTTCACATGACCTGATATTATTTACGGCAGTTTCAACCCATAGTTTCTTTAGGTAGTTTGTTGAGAAGGGAGAAAACAATAAATATCCATTAGAAAATATCACTCTCAACCCATAGTTTTCATAGCAGTTTCTATCTGGAGAAAAAAAAATTAATGACCCTATACATACACCACAAAAGAGAGGTTGATCAGCTATGCCCAGCAACCAAGTAGCCAGCGTGAGTATCACTGTACATCTCGATACGGTAGTAAGACTCCGTGCTTGTGCATGAGCCAGTCTGCCTTGGAGGCTACAAATTAGCAACGAACAGGAAGAAGAGAAAAAAAACTATATTTGACTATCTCTTTGACTCCGTACTTGAGGCACTCGGCCGAGGCTGCAAATTAGCAACGAAACGAATCAGATGAAAAGAAACCTTCATCCGAATGAAACACAGAATCACCCGAATCACAATAGGTGGAAATAAACGGGAAGGAGCGCATGCAGGGGAGAGGAGCGGAGAGGAAAGGAGACCGCGGCGGAGAAGAAGCTTGGCCGCGGAGGGGAGAAGGTAGCACAACGGATCCTGTCGTGTGGGGATGGAAACGATGATGCCCGCCCCAACGCCGAATACGTGGTTTCCTCGCGCATAGCACCCAGAGCCGACTCGATTTCTCACCTGAGAAACGATTTCCTTCTCTCTTCTCCTCCCACGTCAGCAAAACATCAGTAAAAAGATGACATGACAGTCTAATTAATGCTATGAAAACTAGATTGGTTTTAGGGTTGGGACTGCATAAAGAGATTGGTTTCAGGGTTAGGACTGTCCTTTATGCGATTGAGCAAGTTTGTCTGTACATGCATGAACCTTGCGAACTGCGTCTTGCTCTCGTTAAGAGCATTCTGCACTATCTTCGTGGTATACTTGAGTTTGGTCTTCTTCAGCTATACCGGACGTGCCCCTCTTCGCTGGGCCAATTTTGATGGGACTAGGCTGGTTTTCCTGATGCATGGCGTTCTGATCTGGTTATGATGTCTTCCTGGGAGATAATCTCGTGTATGCGCCATCCAAGCGTCAACATATTTTTTTTCTCGCTCCAGTACCAAAAGGCTGAGTTTTGAGCTGTAGCTAAAAACAAGTTGGCTGCGACAATTGCTGGAGGAGCTTCATTGCCCGGTTCAGCAATCTACTCTTGTCTATTGTGATAACATTAGCACTGTATATCTCTCGACTAATCCGGTGCGCACCAAGCACATCGAGATTGATTTGCATTTGTATATGACGAGGTTACTGCTGGCACGGTGCGAGTTCTTCGTGTTCCAACCAAAACTCGGTATACGGATATACATCTTCATATAGTACATAAAGAAAATCAAGAACCTGATGTAGGAGCCGCAGAATGACATTCACACGGCTAACCAGTTAAAGAATTTGGCCATTTGGGTACATAACTTGACCGTTCATTTCATTATTATCAACGAGATTTTTTTCTCTCTCTCGAACGCCCGCGGGAAGAGCAAAAGAGCTCAAAACGTATTAAAAAAACGGAACACCAGAACTCAACACGACACCGCATACACACCCACTATATCAGCAAGATTTGTTTGGCTGCCATTTGAATCAAACTATTTCTTTTCCTTCTAAAATAAATTCACACCACTGCTTCAGTTCAGGGTTATGCTTGATTTGTACCTCCTTCAGCATCGTGAGGTGCTGCACGCACTGTGGCAAACTCCTGATTCTCTGGCATCCCCATATGTCAAGTCTCTGAAGAGAGGTGAGGTCACCCAACCACTCTGGCAGCTCCGACATGCCGTCGCAGTGACCTAGGTGCAGCAATCTGAGGGAGGTGAGGTACCTCATGCTCTGCTGCAAGGACTTGAGCTTCGGGCAGTAGTTGATTTCCAGTTCTTGGAGTGAAGTGAGACTGCCTAGCCATTCCGGCAGTTCTGTCAATCCATGGCATGCAAAAACAAGTAGAGAATGAAGGGAGGTGAGGCCTTCAGCACTTGCTGGTAAGCTTGTCAACTTATTGCACATGCGGATCCTCAGCTTGCGAAGGCCAGGTAGATAGTTGAGCAACCTCCAATCGTCAGGATGGACATGGCAATCTGAGATTTCCAAACAAGTTACTGCTGGACCGAAACAAATCCTCGCACGCCCTCCCACATTCCATGATGATACAATTAAGTCATTAGCCTGTATGACCCATTCCACGGTAGCAGGTGGGCATGGTTTCACCCTCAGCTTGTTGCATCCATGTATCAGCAACTTGTGAAGGTTGGGGAACATGAAGTTTCCCCTAGTATCATCATGGGGGATTGATACTGTAGTGTTCCATATTTCTAGATTGTTCATGTCCTGGAGAATAAATTTTGTTAACTTCAAAAATGCTGGACTGCCACCACAGAAATCCTCATCCAATTTATTGATGTTTGGCAGTGCTCGGAGGGACAATTCTTGTAAATTAGGCAACTGACCAAGTGATGGTAGCTGTGTGCATCTTGGCAATTTAGCAGCTCAATTCGGGAAAGATTTGCAAGATATGTAGCAGAGCCAATCCAACTAGGAAATCTGATACCCATGTAGCCTTGGAGAATAAACTGCTCCAAACTGGTTGGGGGTACAAGCTCCCTGAGCAAAGACCCGTCATCCAAAAGATGGTCGTTAACACTGCCAGTCCAAGATAGAAACAATTTGGAGAGCCTTGATTTACATGCCAAGTTGACTTTCTTCACTTCTTCTAAACTTGCGACATTTTCAAGAAATTTTATCTCGAGCTCTCTGGGATTTACTCCCTCAAGTTGCACGATGTTGCTAGACATACCATCAGGCATGGTACATACGAAAATTTTTGGCAGTGACAGCAAACCATTGGCCAATGATGATTCCTTGATCTGCTCTTCAATGCGTGGAAAGCAGCCTCTCACAACTAAAGACTCAAGATTCGGTAACTTGAGAATGGTTTGAGGTAATTTTCTTAGAGAAATGCAACGCGAGATGTCTAATGTGTGGAGCATTTTGAGATTGCCAAGAGATTCAGAAAGAGTAGAAACAGGACAGGCTGACAAGTTTAAGTATTCAAGGTTGGATAGTTTATGTAGGACTCGAAATAGCATGTTAAAGTAGGAGAGTAGATCGCTGGGGTGCAAGGATGTGGAACACATGAAACCTTCTAAGTTCAGATGCTGCAATTTTTTGAGATTACCAAATGAATCAGGCAATCTTACAAGACTTGAACAGTATGATAATTCCAAAAACCTTGGTTCCTCAAGGTCGCCAAAGGATTTTGGTAACTCTTGCAAAATAGAACAATACGATAGGTCTAACTTGTCTAAGGACACAAGATTACCGAGGGAATCAGGCAAGAAACGAAGCTTTGAACATCTGGATAGGTGCAGTAGCCGTAGCTTGTGAAGATTTCCCATAATTTGAGGTAATTCTTCCAGGACACAACCTGAAAGGTTTAGGATCTCTAAATTCACAAGGTCACATACGGAGTTAGGTAATGCAGAAAGGCTAGTACAACCTGCTAAGTTCAATAAAGAGAGATTTGTAAGGTTGGAGAAAATATCTGGTAAGTAGGCAAGGTTTCCACAACATGATAAGTCCAGATGTGTCAATTCTTTGAGCTTGCTGATTGACTCTGGCAACTTCGAAATTTTAGAAGACCATGGATGCTCAAATAGTGTAGTTTCAGGAGACTAGTAATCCACATGGGAAGATCTTTGTCAGGCAATAGTGAAGCATCAAGGTACCTCAAATGGGCTAACTGACGAATTGGATCTGACAACTTCCTCAAAGCACATCCCGTTATATCCAAGACATGTAAGTTTTTCGTTGATGAGAATGCATCACCAGGGACAGGGAGGCAAGGAGTTTTATTCCACATTCCACCAGAGTCTCTGAAATGTAGTGACCTTACTTGAACAGGCAAGGACTTGGAAAGCCTTTTATCATATCTCACCACAACAACATGATGGCAGCTGTAAGTGAGTAAGTTGTTTGGCTTTGTGCAATCAAGAAAAAGTGTTTCATCACCAGCAACTGATCGTGCCAAGTCATGCACTAAGTCATGCATGATGAGATGTTGTGAAGTTTTGGCATACACGTGAGTAACCTACAGAGTAGAAACATTTGTGTTAGTGTAAGCAATCTCCCACGTATATGCATGAAAAAATGAACAAGCATGTTTGCTTTAGTATACACAAACTCACCAAGGAAGATGCTAAGTTTTGAAGAAGAGATGTTGCCAAAATCTCTCTCAAATATTCCTCAGCTTGAACTCTGTAAGACAAATCTGGTAGGGATGGCTTAATAAAGCCAAGAGCGATCCATTGTTGAATTAATTTGTCCTTGTCTATGGCAGAGCCTTTTTGGAAGATGGCACAGTAGGCAAAGCATGGTTTTAAATAAGATGGCATATGGTCATAACTCAACCTCAATGATGGCAAGACATCTTCGTGAGATGAGTATTGATCCCAAGCATTGTTATCCCTAGTAGCTTTCCAGAAATCAACAGTTCTATTGCGAAGCATGGATCCAACAGCATGAGCTGCCAAGGGTAAACCTTTGCATTTTTTAGCAATGTCCCTTCCAACAGCTTCTAGTGCATGTGAATTTTCTTCATATGTCCATTGGAAAGCTACTAGGGATAACAATGCTTGGGATCAATACTCATCTCACGAAGATGTCTTGCCATCATTGAGGTTGAGTTATGACCATATGCCATCTTATTTAAAACCATGCTTTGCCTACTGTGCCATCTTCCAAAAAGGCTCTGCCATAGACAAGGACAAATTAATTCAACAATGGATCGCTCTTGGCTTTATTAAGCCATCCCTACCAGATTTGTCTTACAGAGTTCAAGCTGAGGAATATTTGAGAGAGATTTTGGCAACATCTCTTCTTCAAAACTTAGCATCTTCCTTGGTGAGTTTGTGTATACTAAAGCAAACATGCTTGTTCATTTTTTCATGCATATACGTGGGAGATTGCTTACACTAACACAAATGTTTCTACTCTGTAGGTTACTCACGTGTATGCCAAAACTTCACAACATCTCATCATGCATGACTTAGTGCATGACTTGGCACGATCAGTTGCTGGTGATGAAACACTTTTTCTTGATTGCACAAAGCCAAACAACTTACTCACTTACAGCTGCCATCATGTTGTTGTGGTGAGATATGATAAAAGGCTTTCCAAGTCCTTGCCTGTTCAAGTAAGGTCACTACATTTCAGAGACTCTGGTGGAATGTGGAATAAAACTCCTTGCCTCCCTGTCCCTGGTGATGCATTCTCATCAACGAAAAACTTACATGTCTTGGATATAACGGGATGTGCTTTGAGGAAGTTGTCAGATCCAATTCGTCAGTTAGCCCATTTGAGGTACCTTGATGCTTCACTATTGCCTGACAAAGATCTTCCCATGTGGATTACTAGTCTCCTGAAACTACACTATTTGAGCATCCATGGGTCTTCTAAAATTTCGAAGTTGCCAGAGTCAATCAGCAAGCTCAAAGAATTGACACATCTGGACTTATCATGTTGTGGAAACCTTGCCTACTTACCAGATATTTTCTCCAACCTTACAAATCTCTCTTTATTGAACTTAGCAGGTTGTACTAGCCTTTCTGCATTACCTAACTCCGTATGTGACCTTGTGAATTTAGAGATCCTAAACCTTTCAGGTTGTGTCCTGGAAGAATTACCTCAAATTATGGGAAATCTTCACAAGCTACGGCTACTGCACCTATCCAGATGTTCAAAGCTTCGTTTCTTGCCTGATTCCCTCGGTAATCTTGTGTCCTTAGACAAGTTAGACCTATCGTATTGTTCTATTTTGCAAGAGTTACCAAAATCCTTTGGCGACCTTGAGGAACCAAGGTTTTTGGAATTATCATACTGTTCAAGTCTTGTAAGATTGCCTGATTCATTTGGTAATCTCAAAAAATTGCAGCATCTGAACTTAGAAGGTTTCATGTGTTCCACATCCTTGCACCCCAGCGATCTACTCTCCTACTTTAACATGCTATTTCGAGTCCTACATAAACTATCCAACCTTGAATACTTAAACTTGTCAGCCTGTCCTGTTTCTACTCTTTCTGAATCTCTTGGCAATCTCAAAATGCTCCACACATTAGACATCTCGCGTTGCATTTCTCTAAGAAAATTACCTCAAACCATTCTCAAGTTACCGAATCTTGAGTCTTTAGTTGTGAGAGGCTGCTTTCCACGCATTGAAGAGCAGATCAAGGAATCATCATTGGCCAATGGTTTGCTGTCACTGCCAAAAATTTTCGTATGTACCATGCCTGATGGTATGTCTAGCAACATCGTGCAACTTGAGGGAGTAAATCCCAGAGAGCTCGAGATAAAATTTCTTGAAAATGTCGCAAGTTTAGAAGAAGTGAAGAAAGTCAACTTGGCATGTAAATCAAGGCTCTCCAAATTGTTTCTATCTTGGACTGGCAGTGTTAACGACCATCTTTTGGATGACGGGTCTTTGCTCAGGGAGCTTGTACCCCCAACCAGTTTGGAGCAGTTTATTCTCCAAGGCTACATGGGTATCAGATTTCCTAGTTGGATTGGCTCTGCTACATATCTTGCAAATCTTTCCCGAATTGAGCTGCTAAATTTGCCAAGATGCACACAGCTACCATCACTTGGTCAGTTGCCTAATTTACAAGAATTGTCCCTCCGAGCACTGCCAAACATCAATAAATTGGATGAGGATTTCTGTGGTGGCAGTCCAGCATTTTTGAAGTTAACAAAATTTATTCTCCAGGACATGAACAATCTAGAAATATGGAACACTACAGTATCAATCCCCCATGATGATACTAGGGGAAACTTCATGTTCCCCAACCTTCACAAGTTGCTGATACATGGATGCAACAAGCTGAGGGTGAAACCATGCCCACCTGCTACCGTGGAATGGGTCATACAGGCTAATGACTTAATTGTATCATCATGGAATGTGGGAGGGCGTGCGAGGATTTGTTTCGGTCCAGCAGTAACTTGTTTGGAAATCTCAGATTGCCATGTCCATCCTGACGATTGGAGGTTGCTCAACTATCTACCTGGCCTTCGCAAGCTGAGGATCCGCATGTGCAATAAGTTGACAAGCTTACCAGCAAGTGCTGAAGGCCTCACCTCCCTTCATTCTCTACTTGTTTTTGCATGCCATGGATTGACAGAACTGCCGGAATGGCTAGGCAGTCTCACTTCACTCCAAGAACTGGAAATCAACTACTGCTCGAAGCTCAAGTCCTTGCAGCAGAGCATGAGGTACCTCACCTCCCTCAGATTGCTGCACCTAGGTCACTGCGACGGCATGTCGGAGCTGCCAGAGTGGTTGGGTGACCTCACCTCTCTTCAGAGACTTGACATATGGGGATGCCAGAGAATCAGGAGTTTGCCACAGTGCGTGCAGCACCTCACGATGCTGAAGGAGGTACAAATCAAGCATAACCCTGAACTGAAGCAGTGGTGTGAATTTATTTTAGAAGGAAAAGAAATAGTTTGATTCAAATGGCAGCCAAACAAATCTTGCTGATATAGTGGGTGTGTATGCGGTGTCGTGTTGAGTTCTGGTGTTCCGTTTTTTTAATACGTTTTGAGCTCTTTTGCTCTTCCCGCGGGCGTTCGAGAGAGAGAAAAAAATCTCGTTGATAATAATGAAATGAACGGTCAAGTTATGTACCCAAATGGCCAAATTCTTTAACTGGTTAGCCGTGTGAATGTCATTCTGCGGCTCCTACATCAGGTTCTTGATTTTCTTTATGTACTATATGAAGATGTATATCCGTATACCGAGTTTTGGTTGGAACACGAAGAACTCGCACCGTGCCAGCAGTAACCTCGTCATATACAAATGCAAATCAATCTCGATGTGCTTGGTGCGCACCGGATTAGTCGAGAGATATACAGTGCTAATGTTATCACAATAGACAAGAGTAGATTGCTGAACCGGGCAATGAAGCTCCTCCAGCAATTGTCGCAGCCAACTTGTTTTTAGCTACAGCTCAAAACTCAGCCTTTTGGTACTGGAGCGAGAAAAAAAATATGTTGACGCTTGGATGGCGCATACACGAGATTATCTCCCAGGAAGACATCATAACCAGATCAGAACGCCATGCATCAGGAAAACCAGCCTAGTCCCATCAAAATTGGCCCAGCGAAGAGGGGCACGTCCGGTATAGCTGAAGAAGACCAAACTCAAGTATACCACGAAGATAGTGCAGAATGCTCTTAACGAGAGCAAGACGCAGTTCGCAAGGTTCATGCATGTACAGACAAACTTGCTCAATCGCATAAAGGACAGTCCTAACCCTGAAACCAATCTCTTTATGCAGTCCCAACCCTAAAACCAATCTAGTTTTCATAGCATTAATTAGACTGTCATGTCATCTTTTTACTGATGTTTTGCTGACGTGGGAGGAGAAGAGAGAAGGAAATCGTTTCTCAGGTGAGAAATCGAGTCGGCTCTGGGTGCTATGCGCGAGGAAACCACGTATTCGGCGTTGGGGCGGGCATCATCGTTTCCATCCCCACACGACAGGATCCGTTGTGCTACCTTCTCCCCTCCGCGGCCAAGCTTCTTCTCCGCCCGCGGTCTCCTTTCCTCTCCGCTCCTCTCCCCTGCATGCGCTCCTTCCCGTTTATTTCCACCTATTGTGATTCGGGTGATTCTGTGTTTCATTCGGATGAAGGTTTCTTTTCATCTGATTCGTTTCGTTGCTAATTTGCAGCCTCGGCCGAGTGCCTCAAGTACGGAGTCAAAGAGATAGTCAAATATAGTTTTTTTTCTCTTCTTCCTGTTCGTTGCTAATTTGTAGCCTCCAAGGCAGACTGGCTCATGCACAAGCACGGAGTCTTACTACCGTATCGAGATGTACAGTGATACTCACGCTGGCTACTTGGTTGCTGGGCATAGCTGATCAACCTCTCTTTTGTGGTGTATGTATAGGGTCATTAATTTTTTTTTCTCCAGATAGAAACTGCTATGAAAACTATGGGTTGAGAGTGATATTTTCTAATGGATATTTATTGTTTTCTCCCTTCTCAACAAACTACCGTGGAATGGGTCATACAGGCTAATGACTTAATTGTATCATCATGGAATGTGGGAGGGCGTGCGAGGATTTGTTTCGGTCCAGCAGTAACTTGTTTGGAAATCTCAGATTGCCATGTCCATCCTGACGATTGGAGGTTGCTCAACTATCTACCTGGCCTTCGCAAGCTGAGGATCCGCATGTGCAATAAGTTGACAAGCTTACCAGCAAGTGCTGAAGGCCTCACCTCCCTTCATTCTCTACTTGTTTTTGCATGCCATGGATTGACAGAACTGCCGGAATGGCTAGGCAGTCTCACTTCACTCCAAGAACTGGAAATCAACTACTGCCCGAAGCTCAAGTCCTTGCAGCAGAGCATGAGGTACCTCACCTCCCTCAGATTGCTGCACCTAGGTCACTGCGACGGCATGTCGGAGCTGCCAGAGTGGTTGGGTGACCTCACCTCTCTTCAGAGACTTGACATATGGGGATGCCAGAGAATCAGGAGTTTGCCACAGTGCGTGCAGCACCTCACGATGCTGAAGGAGGTACAAATCAAGCATAACCCTGAACTGAAGCAGTGGTGTGAATTTATTTTAGAAGGAAAAGAAATAGTTTGATTCAAATGGCAGCCAAACAAATCTTGCTGATATAGTGGGTGTGTATGCGGTGTCGTGTTGAGTTCTGGTGTTCCGTTTTTTTAATACGTTTTGAGCTCTTTTGCTCTTCCCGCGGGCGTTCGAGAGAGAGAAAAAAATCTCGTTGATAATAATGAAATGAACGGTCAAGTTATGTACCCAAATGGCCAAATTCTTTAACTGGTTAGCCGTGTGAATGTCATTCTGCGGCTCCTACATCAGGTTCTTGATTTTCTTTATGTACTATATGAAGATGTATATCCGTATACCGAGTTTTGGTTGGAACACGAAGAACTCGCACCGTGCCAGCAGTAACCTCGTCATATACAAATGCAAATCAATCTCGATGTGCTTGGTGCGCACCGGATTAGTCGAGAGATATACAGTGCTAATGTTATCACAATAGACAAGAGTAGATTGCTGAACCGGGCAATGAAGCTCCTCCAGCAATTGTCGCAGCCAACTTGTTTTTAGCTACAGCTCAAAACTCAGCCTTTTGGTACTGGAGCGAGAAAAAAAATATGTTGACGCTTGGATGGCGCATACACGAGATTATCTCCCAGGAAGACATCATAACCAGATCAGAACGCCATGCATCAGGAAAACCAGCCTAGTCCCATCAAAATTGGCCCAGCGAAGAGGGGCACGTCCGGTATAGCTGAAGAAGACCAAACTCAAGTATACCACGAAGATAGTGCAGAATGCTCTTAACGAGAGCAAGACGCAGTTCGCAAGGTTCATGCATGTACAGACAAACTTGCTCAATCGCATAAAGGACAGTCCTAACCCTGAAACCAATCTCTTTATGCAGTCCCAACCCTAAAACCAATCTAGTTTTCATAGCATTAATTAGACTGTCATGTCATCTTTTTACTGATGTTTTGCTGACGTGGGAGGAGAAGAGAGAAGGAAATCGTTTCTCAGGTGAGAAATCGAGTCGGCTCTGGGTGCTATGCGCGAGGAAACCACGTATTCGGCGTTGGGGCGGGCATCATCGTTTCCATCCCCACACGACAGGATCCGTTGTGCTACCTTCTCCCCTCCGCGGCCAAGCTTCTTCTCCGCCCGCGGTCTCCTTTCCTCTCCGCTCCTCTCCCCTGCATGCGCTCCTTCCCGTTTATTTCCACCTATTGTGATTCGGGTGATTCTGTGTTTCATTCGGATGAAGGTTTCTTTTCATCTGATTCGTTTCGTTGCTAATTTGCAGCCTCGATCTCTCCTTTTGGGAATGAAGTGTGTGATGCTGAAGTCAACTTGATGGCGTCCATTGAGGCATATACACCACTGCCTTGAGTGAAGTCTAATGCCTTGGGAGTTTGGTTTTGGTCCAAGAGCAGCATGAATGAACAAGATAATACAGTGAACACCACTCTGAAATGCTGTGGAACACTACGTGCATGCATGTAACAGTTTATCTGCAACACGTATGTTATCCAGATTTATTTTTCCTATGGTGATATGATTTTTATTCTCCTGCCTGTGCATGGTGAACTCATTTTTCTTCTTCATTCAGTTTGACTCGTCAGTGATGAAGGGGAGATACAGCGGCTGCGCGAGTGGTGCAATGGTCCGAACCTCAATCAAGTACTTTGCTTCACAATGATGTTAACATTCACTTGTTAAATTTCACTCACATGACAATGCATACAATTGAGGCGCTTTTAATTTATTAATGACTGTAATTGGGGACACATTCTGTTCTTGTGCCCTTGCTAACCACACAGTCACAGGTCGAGGTCTCTAGACCTGTACTACACCTGTTGATACTTGTGCCAAGTTATGTCTGGACAGTGTCTCTGTTGCTATCACTACTCGTTATCATAGATTTATAGGTGCACTTCAGTACCTCACTTTCACATGACCTGATATTATTTACGGCAGTTTCAACCCATAGTTTCTTTAGGTAGTTGAGAAGGGAGAAAACAATAAATATCCATTAGAAAATATCACTCTCAACCCATAGTTTTCATAGCAGTTTCTATCTGGAGAAAAAAAAATTAATGACCCTATACATACACCACAAAAGAGAGGTTGATCAGCTATGCCCAGCAACCAAGTAGCCAGCGTGAGTATCACTGTACATCTCGATACGGTAGTAAGACTCCGTGCTTGTGCATGAGCCAGTCTGCCTTGGAGGCTACAAATTAGCAACGAACAGGAAGAAGAGAAAAAAAACTATTTGACTATCTCTTTGACTCCGTACTTGAGGCACTCGGCCGAGGCTGCAAATTAGCAACGAAACGAATCAGATGAAAAGAAACCTTCATCCGAATGAAACACAGAATCACCCGAATCACAATAGGTGGAAATAAACGGGAAGGAGCGCATGCAGGGGAGAGGAGCGGAGAGGAAAGGAGACCGCGGGCGGAGAAGAAGCTTGGCCGCGGAGGGGAGAAGGTAGCACAACGGATCCTGTCGTGTGGGGATGGAAACGATGATGCCCGCCCCAACGCCGAATACGTGGTTTCCTCGCGCATAGCACCCAGAGCCGACTCGATTTCTCACCTGAGAAACGATTTCCTTCTCTCTTCTCCTCCCACGTCAGCAAAACATCAGTAAAAAGATGACATGACAGTCTAATTAATGCTATGAAAACTAGATTGGTTTTAGGGTTGGGACTGCATAAAGAGATTGGTTTCAGGGTTAGGACTGTCCTTTATGCGATTGAGCAAGTTTGTCTGTACATGCATGAACCTTGCGAACTGCGTCTTGCTCTCGTTAAGAGCATTCTGCACTATCTTCGTGGTATACTTGAGTTTGGTCTTCTTCAGCTATACCGGACGTGCCCCTCTTCGCTGGGCCAATTTTGATGGGACTAGGCTGGTTTTCCTGATGCATGGCGTTCTGATCTGGTTATGATGTCTTCCTGGGAGATAATCTCGTGTATGCGCCATCCAAGCGTCAACATATTTTTTTTCTCGCTCCAGTACCAAAAGGCTGAGTTTTGAGCTGTAGCTAAAAACAAGTTGGCTGCGACAATTGCTGGAGGAGCTTCATTGCCCGGTTCAGCAATCTACTCTTGTCTATTGTGATAACATTAGCACTGTATATCTCTCGACTAATCCGGTGCGCACCAAGCACATCGAGATTGATTTGCATTTGTATATGACGAGGTTACTGCTGGCACGGTGCGAGTTCTTCGTGTTCCAACCAAAACTCGGTATACGGATATACATCTTCATATAGTACATAAAGAAAATCAAGAACCTGATGTAGGAGCCGCAGAATGACATTCACACGGCTAACCAGTTAAAGAATTTGGCCATTTGGGTACATAACTTGACCGTTCATTTCATTATTATCAACGAGATTTTTTTTCTCTCTCTCGAACGCCCGCGGGAAGAGCAAAAGAGCTCAAAAACGTATTAAAAAAACGGAACACCAGAACTCAACACGACACCGCATACACACCCACTATATCAGCAAGATTTGTTTGGCTGCCATTTGAATCAAACTATTTCTTTTCCTTCTAAAATAAATTCACACCACTGCTTCAGTTCAGGGTTATGCTTGATTTGTACCTCCTTCAGCATCGTGAGGTGCTGCACGCACTGTGGCAAACTCCTGATTCTCTGGCATCCCCATATGTCAAGTCTCTGAAGAGAGGTGAGGTCACCCAACCACTCTGGCAGCTCCGACATGCCGTCGCAGTGACCTAGGTGCAGCAATCTGAGGGAGGTGAGGTACCTCATGCTCTGCTGCAAGGACTTGAGCTTCGGGCAGTAGTTGATTTCCAGTTCTTGGAGTGAAGTGAGACTGCCTAGCCATTCCGGCAGTTCTGTCAATCCATGGCATGCAAAAACAAGTAGAGAATGAAGGGAGGTGAGGCCTTCAGCACTTGCTGGTAAGCTTGTCAACTTATTGCACATGCGGATCCTCAGCTTGCGAAGGCCAGGTAGATAGTTGAGCAACCTCCAATCGTCAGGATGGACATGGCAATCTGAGATTTCCAAACAAGTTACTGCTGGACCGAAACAAATCCTCGCACGCCCTCCCACATTCCATGATGATACAATTAAGTCATTAGCCTGTATGACCCATTCCACGGTAGCAGGTGGGCATGGTTTCACCCTCAGCTTGTTGCATCCATGTATCAGCAACTTGTGAAGGTTGGGGAACATGAAGTTTCCCCTAGTATCATCATGGGGGATTGATACTGTAGTGTTCCATATTTCTAGATTGTTCATGTCCTGGAGAATAAATTTTGTTAACTTCAAAATGCTGGACTGCCACCACAGAATCCTCATCCAATTTATTGATGTTTGGCAGTGCTCGGAGGGACAATTCTTGTAAATTAGGCAACTGACCAAGTGATGGTAGCTGTGTGCATCTTGGCAAATTTAGCAGCTCAATTCGGGAAAGATTTGCAAGATATGTAGCAGAGCCAATCCAACTAGGAAATCTGATACCCATGTAGCCTTGGAGAATAAACTGCTCCAAACTGGTTGGGGGTACAAGCTCCTGAGCAAAGACCCGTCATCCAAAAGATGGTCGTTAACACTGCCAGTCCAAGATAGAAACAATTTGGAGAGCCTTGATTTACATGCCAAGTTGACTTTCTTCACTTCTTCTAAACTTGCGACATTTTCAAGAAATTTTATCTCGAGCTCTCTGGGATTTACTCCCTCAAGTTGCACGATGTTGCTAGACATACCATCAGGCATGGTACATACGAAAATTTTTGGCAGTGACAGCAAACCATTGGCCAATGATGATTCCTTGATCTGCTCTTCAATGCGTGGAAAGCAGCCTCTCACAACTAAAGACTCAAGATTCGGTAACTTGAGAATGGTTTGAGGTAATTTTCTTAGAGAAATGCAACGCGAGATGTCTAATGTGTGGAGCATTTTGAGATTGCCAAGAGATTCAGAAAGAGTAGAAACAGGACAGGCTGACAAGTTTAAGTATTCAAGGTTGGATAGTTTATGTAGGACTCGAAATAGCATGTTAAAGTAGGAGAGTAGATCGCTGGGGTGCAAGGATGTGGAACACATGAAACCTTCTAAGTTCAGATGCTGCAATTTTTTGAGATTACCAAATGAATCAGGCAATCTTACAAGACTTGAACAGTATGATAATTCCAAAAACCTTGGTTCCTCAAGGTCGCCAAAGGATTTTGGTAACTCTTGCAAAATAGAACAATACGATAGGTCTAACTTGTCTAAGGACACAAGATTACCGAGGAATCAGGCAAGAAACGAAGCTTTGAACATCTGGATAGGTGCAGTAGCCGTAGCTTGTGAAGATTTCCCATAATTTGAGGTAATTCTTCCAGGACACAACCTGAAAGGTTTAGGATCTCTAAATTCACAAGGTCACATACGGAGTTAGGTAATGCAGAAAGGCTAGTACAACCTGCTAAGTTCAATAAAGAGAGATTTGTAAGGTTGGAGAAAATATCTGGTAAGTAGGCAAGGTTTCCACAACATGATAAGTCCAGATGTGTCAATTCTTTGAGCTTGCTGATTGACTCTGGCAACTTCGAAATTTTAGAAGACCCATGGATGCTCAAATAGTGTAGTTTCAGGAGACTAGTAATCCACATGGGAAGATCTTTGTCAGGCAATAGTGAAGCATCAAGGTACCTCAAATGGGCTAACTGACGAATTGGATCTGACAACTTCCTCAAAGCACATCCCGTTATATCCAAGACAAGTTGCTTTCCAATGGACATATGAAGAAAATTCACATGCACTAGAAGCTGTTGGAAGGGACATTGCTAAAAAATGCAAAGGTTTACCCTTGGCAGCTCATGCTGTTGGATCCATGCTTCGCAATAGAACTGTTGATTTCTGGAAAGCTACTAGGGATAACAATGCTTGGGATCAATACTCATCTCACGAAGATGTCTTGCCATCATTGAGGTTGAGTTATGACCATATGCCATCTTATTTAAAACCATGCTTTGCCTACTGTGCCATCTTCCAAAAAGGCTCTGCCATAGACAAGGACAAATTAATTCAACAATGGATCGCTCTTGGCTTTATTAAGCCATCCCTACCAGATTTGTCTTACAGAGTTCAAGCTGAGGAATATTTGAGAGAGATTTTGGCAACATCTCTTCTTCAAAACTTAGCATCTTCCTTGGTGAGTTTGTGTATACTAAAGCAAACATGCTTGTTCATTTTTTCATGCATATACGTGGGAGATTGCTTACACTAACACAAATGTTTCTACTCTGTAGGTTACTCACGTGTATGCCAAAACTTCACAACATCTCATCATGCATGACTTAGTGCATGACTTGGCACGATCAGTTGCTGGTGATGAAACACTTTTTCTTGATTGCACAAAGCCAAACAACTTACTCACTTACAGCTGCCATCATGTTGTTGTGGTGAGATATGATAAAAGGCTTTCCAAGTCCTTGCCTGTTCAAGTAAGGTCACTACATTTCAGAGACTCTGGTGGAATGTGGAATAAAACTCCTTGCCTCCCTGTCCCTGGTGATGCATTCTCATCAACGAAAACTTACATGTCTTGGATATAACGGGATGTGCTTTGAGGAAGTTGTCAGATCCAATTCGTCAGTTAGCCCATTTGAGGTACCTTGATGCTTCACTATTGCCTGACAAAGATCTTCCCATGTGGATTACTAGTCTCCTGAAACTACACTATTTGAGCATCCATGGGTCTTCTAAAATTTCGAAGTTGCCAGAGTCAATCAGCAAGCTCAAAGAATTGACACATCTGGACTTATCATGTTGTGGAAACCTTGCCTACTTACCAGATATTTTCTCCAACCTTACAAATCTCTCTTTATTGAACTTAGCAGGTTGTACTAGCCTTTCTGCATTACCTAACTCCGTATGTGACCTTGTGAATTTAGAGATCCTAAACCTTTCAGGTTGTGTCCTGGAAGAATTACCTCAAATTATGGGAAATCTTCACAAGCTACGGCTACTGCACCTATCCAGATGTTCAAAGCTTCGTTTCTTGCCTGATTCCCTCGGTAATCTTGTGTCCTTAGACAAGTTAGACCTATCGTATTGTTCTATTTTGCAAGAGTTACCAAAATCCTTTGGCGACCTTGAGGAACCAAGGTTTTGGAATTATCATACTGTTCAAGTCTTGTAAGATTGCCTGATTCATTTGGTAATCTCAAAAAATTGCAGCATCTGAACTTAGAAGGTTTCATGTGTTCCACATCCTTGCACCCCAGCGATCTACTCTCCTACTTTAACATGCTATTTCGAGTCCTACATAAACTATCCAACCTTGAATACTTAAACTTGTCAGCCTGTCCTGTTTCTACTCTTTCTGAATCTCTTGGCAATCTCAAAATGCTCCACACATTAGACATCTCGCGTTGCATTTCTCTAAGAAAATTACCTCAAACCATTCTCAAGTTACCGAATCTTGAGTCTTTAGTTGTGAGAGGCTGCTTTCCACGCATTGAAGAGCAGATCAAGGAATCATCATTGGCCAATGGTTTGCTGTCACTGCCAAAAATTTTCGTATGTACCATGCCTGATGGTATGTCTAGCAACATCGTGCAACTTGAGGGAGTAAATCCCAGAGAGCTCGAGATAAAATTTCTTGAAAATGTCGCAAGTTTAGAAGAAGTGAAGAAAGTCAACTTGGCATGTAAATCAAGGCTCTCCAAATTGTTTCTATCTTGGACTGGCAGTGTTAACGACCATCTTTTGGATGACGGGTCTTTGCTCAGGGAGCTTGTACCCCCAACCAGTTTGGAGCAGTTTATTCTCCAAGGCTACATGGTATCAGATTTCCTAGTTGGATTGGCTCTGCTACATATCTTGCAAATCTTTCCCGAATTGAGCTGCTAAATTTGCCAAGATGCACACAGCTACCATCACTTGGTCAGTTGCCTAATTTACAAGAATTGTCCCTCCGAGCACTGCCAAACATCAATAAATTGGATGAGGATTTCTGTGGTGGCAGTCCAGCATTTTTGAAGTTAACAAAATTTATTCTCCAGGACATGAACAATCTAGAAATATGGAACACTACAGTATCAATCCCCCATGATGATACTAGGGGAAACTTCATGTTCCCCAACCTTCACAAGTTGCTGATACATGGATGCAACAAGCTGAGGGTGAAACCATGCCCACCTGCTACCGTGGAATGGGTCATACAGGCTAATGACTTAATTGTATCATCATGGAATGTGGGAGGGCGTGCGAGGATTTGTTTCGGTCCAGCAGTAACTTGTTTGGAAATCTCAGATTGCCATGTCCATCCTGACGATTGGAGGTTGCTCAACTATCTACCTGGCCTTCGCAAGCTGAGGATCCGCATGTGCAATAAGTTGACAAGCTTACCAGCAAGTGCTGAAGGCCTCACCTCCCTTCATTCTCTACTTGTTTTTGCATGCCATGGATTGACAGAACTGCCGGAATGGCTAGGCAGTCTCACTTCACTCCAAGAACTGGAAATCAACTACTGCCCGAAGCTCAAGTCCTTGCAGCAGAGCATGAGGTACCTCACCTCCCTCAGATTGCTGCACCTAGGTCACTGCGACGGCATGTCGGAGCTGCCAGAGTGGTTGGGTGACCTCACCTCTCTTCAGAGACTTGACATATGGGGATGCCAGAGAATCAGGAGTTTGCCACAGTGCGTGCAGCACCTCACGATGCTGAAGGAGGTACAAATCAAGCATAACCCTGAACTGAAGCAGTGGTGTGAATTTATTTTAGAAGGAAAAGAAATAGTTTGATTCAAATGGCAGCCAAACAAATCTTGCTGATATAGTGGGTGTGTATGCGGTGTCGTGTTGAGTTCTGGTGTTCCGTTTTTTTAATACGTTTTGAGCTCTTTTGCTCTTCCCGCGGGCGTTCGAGAGAGAGAAAAAAATCTCGTTGATAATAATGAAATGAACGGTCAAGTTATGTACCCAAATGGCCAAATTCTTTAACTGGTTAGCCGTGTGAATGTCATTCTGCGGCTCCTACATCAGGTTCTTGATTTTCTTTATGTACTATATGAAGATGTATATCCGTATACCGAGTTTTGGTTGGAACACGAAGAACTCGCACCGTGCCAGCAGTAACCTCGTCATATACAAATGCAAATCAATCTCGATGTGCTTGGTGCACACCGGATTAGTCGAGAGATATACAGTGCTAATGTTATCACAATAGACAAGAGTAGATTGCTGAACCGGGCAATGAAGCTCCTCCAGCAATTGTCGCAGCCAACTTGTTTTTAGCTACAGCTCAAAACTCAGCCTTTTGGTACTGGAGCGAGAAAAAAAATATGTTGACGCTTGGATGGCGCATACACGAGATTATCTCCCAGGAAGACATCATAACCAGATCAGAACGCCATGCATCAGGAAAACCAGCCTAGTCCCATCAAAATTGGCCCAGCGAAGAGGGGCACGTCCGGTATAGCTGAAGAAGACCAAACTCAAGTATACCACGAAGATAGTGCAGAATGCTCTTAACGAGAGCAAGACGCAGTTCGCAAGGTTCATGCATGTACAGACAAACTTGCTCAATCGCATAAAGGACAGTCCTAACCCTGAAACCAATCTCTTTATGCAGTCCCAACCCTAAAACCAATCTAGTTTTCATAGCATTAATTAGACTGTCATGTCATCTTTTTACTGATGTTTTGCTGACGTGGGAGGAGAAGAGAGAAGGAAATCGTTTCTCAGGTGAGAAATCGAGTCGGCTCTGGGTGCTATGCGCGAGGAAACCACGTATTCGGCGTTGGGGCGGGCATCATCGTTTCCATCCCCACACGACAGGATCCGTTGTGCTACCTTCTCCCCTCCGCGGCCAAGCTTCTTCTCCGCCGCGGTCTCCTTTCCTCTCCGCTCCTCTCCCCTGCATGCGCTCCTTCCCGTTTATTTCCACCTATTGTGATTCGGGTGATTCTGTGTTTCATTCGGATGAAGGTTTCTTTTCATCTGATTCGTTTCGTTGCTAATTTGCAGCCTCGGCCGAGTGCCTCAAGTACGGAGTCAAAGAGATAGTCAAATATAGTTTTTTTTCTCTTCTTCCTGTTCGTTGCTAATTTGTAGCCTCCAAGGCAGACTGGCTCATGCACAAGCACGGAGTCTTACTACCGTATCGAGATGTACAGTGATACTCACGCTGGCTACTTGGTTGCTGGGCATAGCTGATCAACCTCTCTTTTGTGGTGTATGTATAGGGTCATTAATTTTTTTTTCTCCAGATAGAAACTGCTATGAAAACTATGGGTTGAGAGTGATATTTTCTAATGGATATTTATTGTTTTCTCCCTTCTCAACAAACTACCTAAAGAAACTATGGGTTGAAACTGCCGTAAATAATATCAGGTCATGTGAAAGTGAGGTACTGAAGTGCACCTATAAATCTATGATAACGAGTAGTGATAGCAACAGAGACACTGTCCAGACATAACTTGGCACAAGTATCAACAGGTGTAGTACAGGTCTAGAGACCTCGACCTGTGACTGTGTGGTTAGCAAGGGCACAAGAACAGAATGTGTCCCCAATTACAGTCATTAATAAATTAAAAGCGCCTCAATTGTATGCATTGTCATGTGAGTGAAATTTAACAAGTGAATGTTAACATCATTGTGAAGCAAAGTACTTGATTGAGGTTCGGACCATTGCACCACTCGCGCAGCCGCTGTATCTCCCCTTCATCACTGACGAGTCAAACTGAATGAAGAAGAAAAATGAGTTCACCATGCACAGGCAGGAGAATAAAAATCATATCACCATAGGAAAAATAAATCTGGATAACATACGTGTTGCAGATAAACTGTTACATGCATGCACGTAGTGTTCCACAGCATTTCAGAGTGGTGTTCACTGTATTATCTTGTTCATTCATGCTGCTCTTGGACCAAAACCAAACTCCCAAGGCATTAGACTTCACTCAAGGCAGTGGTGTATATGCCTCAATGGACGCCATCAAGTTGACTTCAGCATCACACACTTCATTCCCAAAAGGAGAGATCGAGGCACTGCCAATCAAACACAAATGATGGTTTCTTTTTTTTTTTCTAAATAAAAGACATAATATGGCTTCAGCAAGTCAATGGATGCTTGACATTGGTCACATCCTTCATGACCCGCATTTGCCATCAGCACCTGCTGCAACCGTGTTCCATTCAGAGTGGAACTCTAGAGGAGAACCATACTGATAACGGATGAATTGTTCAGGAAAGTGAAGCAAACAAAGATAAAGGGTGAAGCTGTATCTGGATCTGTGATAAGCAAAGCTTCACCAATACCCTGTGGCATAGAGCCACCGGCCTCCTCAACCAGGAAGCAGTCAAAATGAATAGCTCAAGTCATCATCACCCGGTTAAGGTTCCGACTTTGGATTTCTACCAAGTTGGCCACAAAAGCAAAAAAATCCAAGAAAAAAATTAGCAAGTGTCTGGTTAAAATCTAATCAATTAGAAGTCACATGATGTTGAACCACAATAAACTTATGTAGGAATGACTTGCAGAATCCAAAATTCAATGTTTTGATTTCATTATTCACATTCTCTTGGCCTAAATATTTTTAGGAGGGGCATGGTATGCGCATTTCATGATTTCATCACAAGCACGAATGCTGGAGCACATATAGTCACAGATAAACAGTTTACATACAAGCTTAATAGAACCTGGAGACAAATAAAGCTAAAATAGAGAAACTGATGCTTAAGAAACAAAAAAGTTGAAGGCCGGCACCAATCTCACTGATGCAAAAAGTGCTGTCCCCACCATAAACCTCATGCTACTTACCATTACTATACTACCCTGTTCCCCATTGCTCTAGAGCCTCACATGAGCAGCTTAACTTTTTCATGCGGTTGAACCACCTGCACTTGGCTCCTCACCTGTACAAGAAGCTTCCAGTTCTGCGGCAATTTAAGAAGTTTGAGAATGGCATCAGCTGATTGATGAATCAAATTTGCCTCAATGAACAATTATTTCTCATCCACCAAACAATAGAAATTTATTATTAATAGCAACATCAGTTAACAGAAACTCACTAAGATAACTATGTATCTAAGTTTGCCACTGATATCACCATTCATTGACAGATGAAGACTATGGATGAACAGGATTAGAGTTATGTAGAAGGCATCTTTAGTGTAGAAGCTCATCCAAGGAATTACGTATTCGTTATCTCTCCTGCTATATACCTTCCTGTCTGAGCCGAAGTCGTCAGGACCTTACCGTAAGAGCATAACATTCATCATAGGTCAATAAATAAATTTCTAGGCATCTCAAGATTGCCAATATTAAAAGGGATTTAGGTAGGACTCGAAATAGCATGTTAAAGTAGGAGAGTAGATCGCTGGGGTGCAAGGATGTGGAACACATGAAACCTTCTAAGTTCAGATGCTGCAATTTTTTGAGATTACCAAATGAATCAGGCAATCTTACAAGACTTGAACAGTATGATAATTCCAAAAACCTTGGTTCCTCAAGGTCGCCAAAGGATTTTGGTAACTCTTGCAAAATAGAACAATACGATAGGTCTAACTTGTCTAAGGACACAAGATTACCGAGGGAATCAGGCAAGAAACGAAGCTTTGAACATCTGGATAGGTGCAGTAGCCGTAGCTTGTGAAGATTTCCCATAATTTGAGGTAATTCTTCCAGGACACAACCTGAAAGGTTTAGGATCTCTAAATTCACAAGGTCACATACGGAGTTAGGTAATGCAGAAAGGCTAGTACAACCTGCTAAGTTCAATAAAGAGAGATTTGTAAGGTTGGAGAAAATATCTGGTAAGTAGGCAAGGTTTCCACAACATGATAAGTCCAGATGTGTCAATTCTTTGAGCTTGCTGATTGACTCTGGCAACTTCGAAATTTTAGAAGACCCATGGATGCTCAAATAGTGTAGTTTCAGGAGACTAGTAATCCACATGGGAAGATCTTTGTCAGGCAATAGTGAAGCATCAAGGTACCTCAAATGGGCTAACTGACGAATTGGATCTGACAACTTCCTCAAAGCACATCCCGTTATATCCAAGACATGTAAGTTTTTCGTTGATGAGAATGCATCACCAGGGACAGGGAGGCAAGGAGTTTTATTCCACATTCCACCAGAGTCTCTGAAATGCTGTGGAACACTACGTGCATGCATGTAACAGTTTATCTGCAACACGTATGTTATCCAGATTTATTTTTCCTATGGTGATATGATTTTTATTCTCCTGCCTGTGCATGGTGAACTCATTTTTCTTCTTCATTCAGTTTGACTCGTCAGTGATGAAGGGGAGATACAGCGGCTGCGCGAGTGGTGCAATGGTCCGAACCTCAATCAAGTACTTTGCTTTCACAATGATGTTAACATTCACTTGTTAAATTTCACTCACATGACAATGCATACAATTGAGGCGCTTTTAATTTATTAATGACTGTAATTGGGGACACATTCTGTTCTTGTGCCCTTGCTAACCACACAGTCACAGGTCGAGGTCTCTAGACCTGTACTACACCTGTTGATACTTGTGCCAAGTTATGTCTGGACAGTGTCTCTGTTGCTATCACTACTCGTTATCATAGATTTATAGGTGCACTTCAGTACCTCACTTTCACATGACCTGATATTATTTACGGCAGTTTCAACCCATAGTTTCTTTAGGTAGTTTGTTGAGAAGGGAGAAAACAATAAATATCCATTAGAAAATATCACTCTCAACCCATAGTTTTCATAGCAGTTTCTATCTGGAGAAAAAAAAATTAATGACCCTATACATACACCACAAAAGAGAGGTTGATCAGCTATGCCCAGCAACCAAGTAGCCAGCGTGAGTATCACTGTACATCTCGATACGGTAGTAAGACTCCGTGCTTGTGCATGAGCCAGTCTGCCTTGGAGGCTACAAATTAGCAACGAACAGGAAGAAGAGAAAAAAAACTATATTTGACTATCTCTTTGACTCCGTACTTGAGGCACTCGGCCGAGGCTGCAAATTAGCAACGAAACGAATCAGATGAAAAGAAACCTTCATCCGAATGAAACACAGAATCACCCGAATCACAATAGGTGGAAATAAACGGGAAGGAGCGCATGCAGGGGAGAGGAGCGGAGAGGAAAGGAGACCGCGGGCGGAGAAGAAGCTTGGCCGCGGAGGGGAGAAGGTAGCACAACGGATCCTGTCGTGTGGGGATGGAAACGATGATGCCCGCCCCAACGCCGAATACGTGGTTTCCCTCGCGCATAGCACCCAGAGCCGACTCGATTTCTCACCTGAGAAACGATTTCCTTCTCTCTTCTCCTCCCACGTCAGCAAAACATCAGTAAAAAGATGACATGACAGTCTAATTAATGCTATGAAAACTAGATTGGTTTTAGGGTTGGGACTGCATAAAGAGATTGGTTTCAGGGTTAGGACTGTCCTTTATGCGATTGAGCAAGTTTGTCTGTACATGCATGAACCTTGCGAACTGCGTCTTGCTCTCGTTAAGAGCATTCTGCACTATCTTCGTGGTATACTTGAGTTTGGTCTTCTTCAGCTATACCGGACGTGCCCCTCTTCGCTGGGCCAATTTTGATGGGACTAGGCTGGTTTTCCTGATGCATGGCGTTCTGATCTGGTTATGATGTCTTCCTGGGAGATAATCTCGTGTATGCGCCATCCAAGCGTCAACATATTTTTTTTCTCGCTCCAGTACCAAAAGGCTGAGTTTTGAGCTGTAGCTAAAAACAAGTTGGCTGCGACAATTGCTGGAGGAGCTTCATTGCCCGGTTCAGCAATCTACTCTTGTCTATTGTGATAACATTAGCACTGTATATCTCTCGACTAATCCGGTGCGCACCAAGCACATCGAGATTGATTTGCATTTGTATATGACGAGGTTACTGCTGGCACGGTGCGAGTTCTTCGTGTTCCAACCAAAACTCGGTATACGGATATACATCTTCATATAGTACATAAAGAAAATCAAGAACCTGATGTAGGAGCCGCAGAATGACATTCACACGGCTAACCAGTTAAAGAATTTGGCCATTTGGGTACATAACTTGACCGTTCATTTCATTATTATCAACGAGATTTTTTTCTCTCTCTCGAACGCCCGCGGGAAGAGCAAAAGAGCTCAAAACGTATTAAAAAAACGGAACACCAGAACTCAACACGACACCGCATACGCC
>JAHUYU010000143.1:0-31160 GCA_030439765.1 Tripidium arundinaceum
ACATATATATAGTTACTACCTCGTCCCCAAAAGAATGCAGTTCTCACATTTCGAAAAACCAAATGTTTTTAAGTTTGATCAAATTTATATAAAAAATATTAACATTTATGATATAAAAAAATACCATTAGATTCGTTACGAAATATACTTTCATAATAAACCGATTTAGAAATATAAGTGTGAATACTATTTACTGTAAACTTAGTCAAACTTGAACAACTTTAACGGACACGAATAACATACTTGCATTCTTTCCCGGACGGAGGGAGTATATACGAAAGACCGTCAGGTACGGAGTAGTACCATTTATGCGTGCGTTTGAGCATATGCCTTGTTATTTTCCGTTACTTTTCCAAAGAAGGGCTGCACGTGACGATATTCTAGTACGGTACCAAATTAAAATATCTTAAGTTTGACTATTATTATATATAAATATAAATATTTATGATATCAAATAAATATAATATATACTAATCGATAGGTCCTGTCCCTAGTACGTTTAACATATTACCAGAGTTTAAAGTTTAAACAGTTTTCTTTAAACTGCCATATAGCTTAAAAAACGGCAATGTCCCTTAGGAGTTTGGAAGGTTGCCTAGTGCTTGTTGAATAACCAAAGGTTGAAGCATCATATATAGAGAGAGGTTACGTAAATTTTGACAACATTCTCAACTAGTTAGTGAGGGTGTAATTATGCACCCATGCAAAATTTTAGTAACAAGATACGGATGTGGGTTCCATAATTGACAGGTTTGTGGTGAAGTAGTAGATGTGATCAGTGCATTTTTTTCTCCCTTTTTCATACTAATTGCATGAATTGTTTTCTGTTTATATATACCTTGAAAAGTTAGTCGGGTTTATTCATTGGTATTTCCCATGGAGGTAGATTTTTTCCCCCGAAAAGTCGGCAAGAGCTTTTCCGAGTCAATTGATTAGGAGGAAAAACAAGAAAAGTAAGGCACAAGATAGTCCTAGGCCATAGCTAGAAAATTAATCTAGGGGAAATTAAAGATGATTTCTGCCACTTGAGGGGAGAATTCCTGGCTACAGGTGAGAATGCATGCATAAAAATGAAGCCACATAGGCGTCAAAAGTGGCAAAAAAAACCGCATGCGAGAACGAGCAGGCCATGCAAAAGATTTATGTTCTTTTTTTTGTTCTTGACGTAAATAAATAAATATAAATGAAAATAGGAAAGAAGCAGGCACGGTACGTTGGTACGGCCGGATAGAGGTCGTCATTACCTGCCACAACCGTACACCACTGTGATCCGCTGTTGGCCGTTGCCTTCGCCGCCGGCAGCATTGGCGATTGAAGCCCCATGCTTGCAAACAGCTGGTCTCGATATATCGGTGTATTATATATGTTAATAAGAGAGGAGGACACAAGAGAATACACGTACAGGGTTACTATTGCGAGTACTAATCACTAAAAGCTGCAGCACCAGCAAAGGGAAAAAGAGAGGGCCGTGCCGGGGGTCATCTGAAAGCTCGTCTATGCATGCATATATAGAGAGGTGGGATGGGTGAGAATAAGGCGAGGGCAAGGCGCAAGGGAGAGCAATGCAAAAGGATGGGTGCGCACGGCGGTATGCTGCACTGCATCCAGGTCCAGCTTCCAAACGAGGTCCTAGCCTGGTGTTGACCAGTCTTACTGGCTTCTATTCCAAGTCCCAACACATGCTGTGGAAATTCTGCATTCGCCGGTGCACGCCTCGTACCACAATCCGGGCCGGCCGGCGGCGGATCGATCCTCGCTCTACTCACGTGCAGTCGCATCACGTGGAACGAAAATTCATCGGGACACCGAGGACGAGGAGCGATGATCGATCGGGGGCAAAAATCCAACGGTTTAAATTATTTGCTGGGAGCCGTCATGAGCACCGTATCTCTAACAACATATGTACTCGATCGATCTCAGGCGTCACTTTTGTCGCCTACCGTACCACCCTACCGTGAGAAGATGCATGACGGAGGAAATTCAGAGGCGACTTCGCTCTATCACCGTCATCCATGCATGCATGCAACTGGTCCTTTGTCCTCCTGCTGGAACCAATAAAGTAGCTAGCTAGCTAGTAGCAGTCGCAGCATGTGATATGATTTTCCGTTCAACTAAGAAAAACAAATTAAAGAAAAGGTGACGTACGTCAGGGGTTGCTAATTAAGGGGCGACCAAGCTTGCAGTTGATGACGTTTTGAAGGTTAGTGCTCTGGTCGCGCGGACGGACGACGACGGAGAGCGAGCTCGCGCGAGTTCAACAGGGCGCGCCGGGTCACAAGTCGTCCGTCGATCGGGGGCTTGGCAGCATCGTCGGATCGGATAGTCGGATGCGCACTCGCCAATCGCCGCCACCAAATTTCATGGATGATGATGATGATGATGTTAATTACATTCTCTCCCTCTAAATGAACAAAACCAACCGCATCACTGAGGCATGCAGTCAACAAAATGCGAGTACGTAGTCAATGGACTTGCTTTGTCAACACATGTGCATGTAAACCGTAGTCCTGTCAGTTAGGCTGCCTGCGAATAATTTTCAGATCTCGCTCTCTGCCAAGCTGATTGCTAGCTAGAAATATATATGTGCAGAGCACAGATACCATTTCGTTTCCAAACTACTTCCTCCGTACTAAAAACATGCTATTTTAGTATAGCGGTTAGGTCAAATACTCTTACCCATTTGGATCCTTAGAATTGAATTCATTCTAATAAATTATAATTTAGGCACATATTAATTAAGTTAATATGGTTGTGTATACAATATATTTGTATACTATCGTTAGCCATGCAAGGGAGATGCTTATATGTTTCATTTCTACTATAGGGACGAAGCGAGTTGAAGAGCATGCTATAAGTTGAAGATTAGAAACATAGCACGGTGATCTATAGAATCAATTTTCATCTCTCACTCTATGAATTTGAGATAGGCTTATATGTGAACTTTGGAAAGTTGTGAAATCTCAAATTCCAAGCCAAATAGCCTAATCCATTAAGTAGATTTCAATTCCACCAAAATAAAAGGATCCAAACGGCCCCTTAAATAATTTGACTAAACTGATTTAGAAGATACTAGCTACTTCATCTGTCCGATCGTAAGTTGTTTTAACTTTTTAAGATATATATAGTTTTTATTATATATCTACACATATCCTATATGTATATAATAGGAGTAAAATCTATGTATTTAGGGAAGACAAAACGACTACACAATTTAAGACAAAAGGAGTATCATTGAATTTGTTATGCAATATATTTTTATAGTGTATATGTCTATTTAGTTAGAGTCATAATAGTTTATACTATTTTCTATAAATTTATTCAAAATTAAAATAATTTTTTTGAAGGATCTAGAGGGGCAAAATTAAAATAATTTGATTCGGACCAAACTTAGAATCGCAGTCTTTTTACAATGGAGATATTAATTGATCAAGCGCATATCTGGACATGTACTATATATATGTGCCAATTTTTTTTTCAATTTGACCCTTTTTTTTTTCAAAAATTCACGTTTAACCCCCTAGGATACCTAAACCCGTTTCTGACCCCTAGGGTCAGCGCCATGACTCATGGCGCCGAGGTTACACGGCTTGGCGCCATGGGTTATGGCGCCGAGCCCTGAGGAGTGCAGCCACCCGAACATTTACGCGGTGCTGACATGGTGGAGCTCGGCGCCACGGATCTTGGCGCCGAGCACGACGCCGTGGTCTATGGCGCCGAGACCGCGGCGCCATGCTCGGCGCCAAGATCCGTGGCGCCGACCTGCTGTTCAAATTGTGTAGTCGTTTTGTCTTCCCTAAATACATAGATTTTACTCCTATTATATACATATAGGATATGTGTAGATATATAATAAAAACTATATATATCTTAAAAAGTTAAAACAACTTACGATCGGACAGATGAAGTAGCTAGTATCTTCTAAATCAGTTTAGTCAAATTATTTAAGGGGCCGTTTGGATCCTTTTATTTTGGTGGAATTGAAATCTACTTAATGGATTAGGCTATTTGGCTTGGAATTTGAGATTTCACAACTTTCCAAAGTTCACATATAAGCCTATCTCAAATTCATAGAGTGAGAGATGAAAATTGATTCTATAGATCACCGTGCTATGTTTCTAATCTTCAACTTATAGCATGCTCTTCAACTCGCTTCGTCCCTATAGTAGAAATGAAACATATAAGCATCTCCCTTGCATGGCTAACGATAGTATACAAATATATTGTATACACAACCATATTAACTTAATTAATATGTGCCTAAATTATAATTTATTAGAATGAATTCAATTCTAAGGATCCAAATGGGTAAGAGTATTTGACCTAACCGCTATACTAAAATAGCATGTTTTTAGTACGGAGGAAGTAGTTTGGAAACGAAATGGTATCTGTGCTCTGCACATATATATTTCTAGCTAGCAATCAGCTTGGCAGAGAGCGAGATCTGAAAATTATTCGCAGGCAGCCTAACTGACAGGACTACGGTTTACATGCACATGTGTTGACAAAGCAAGTCCATTGACTACGTACTCGCATTTTGTTGACTGCATGCCTCAGTGATGCGGTTGGTTTTGTTCATTTAGAGGGAGAGAATGTAATTAACATCATCATCATCATCATCCATGAAATTTGGTGGCGGCGATTGGCGAGTGCGCATCCGACTATCCGATCCGACGATGCTGCCAAGCCCCCGATCGACGGACGACTTGTGACCCGGCGCGCCCTGTTGAACTCGCGCGAGCTCGCTCTCCGTCGTCGTCCGTCCGCGCGACCAGAGCACTAACCTTCAAAACGTCATCAACTGCAAGCTTGGTCGCCCCTTAATTAGCAACCCCTGACGTACGTCACCTTTTCTTTAATTTGTTTTTCTTAGTTGAACGGAAAATCATATCACATGCTGCGACTGCTACTAGCTAGCTAGCTACTTTATTGGTTCCAGCAGGAGGACAAAGGACCAGTTGCATGCATGCATGGATGACGGTGATAGAGCGAAGTCGCCTCTGAATTTCCTCCGTCATGCATCTTCTCACGGTAGGGTGGTACGGTAGGCGACAAAAGTGACGCCTGAGATCGATCGAGTACATATGTTGTTAGAGATACGGTGCTCATGACGGCTCCCAGCAAATAATTTAAACCGTTGGATTTTTGCCCCCGATCGATCATCGCTCCTCGTCCTCGGTGTCCCGATGAATTTTCGTTCCACGTGATGCGACTGCACGTGAGTAGAGCGAGGATCGATCCGCCGCCGGCCGGCCCGGATTGTGGTACGAGGCGTGCACCGGCGAATGCAGAATTTCCACAGCATGTGTTGGGACTTGGAATAGAAGCCAGTAAGACTGGTCAACACCAGGCTAGGACCTCGTTTGGAAGCTGGACCTGGATGCAGTGCAGCATACCGCCGTGCGCACCCATCCTTTTGCATTGCTCTCCCTTGCGCCTTGCCCTCGCCTTATTCTCACCCATCCCACCTCTCTATATATGCATGCATAGACGAGCTTTCAGATGACCCCCGGCACGGCCCTCTCTTTTTCCCTTTGCTGGTGCTGCAGCTTTTAGTGATTAGTACTCGCAATAGTAACCCTGTACGTGTATTCTCTTGTGTCCTCCTCTCTTATTAACATATATAATACACCGATATATCGAGACCAGCTGTTTGCAAGCATGGGGCTTCAATCGCCAATGCTGCCGGCGGCGAAGGCAACGGCCAACAGCGGATCACAGTGGTGTACGGTTGTGGCAGGTAATGACGACCTCTATCCGGCCGTACCAACGTACCGTGCCTGCTTCTTTCCTATTTTCATTTATATTTATTTATTTACGTCAAGAACAAAAAAAAGAACATAAATCTTTTGCATGGCCTGCTCGTTCTCGCATGCGGTTTTTTTTGCCACTTTTGACGCCTATGTGGCTTCATTTTTATGCATGCATTCTCACCTGTAGCCAGGAATTCTCCCCTCAAGTGGCAGAAATCATCTTTAATTTCCCCTAGATTAATTTTCTAGCTATGGCCTAGGACTATCTTGTGCCTTACTTTTCTTGTTTTTCCTCCTAATCAATTGACTCGGAAAAGCTCTTGCCGACTTTTCGGGGGAAAAAATCTACCTCCATGGGAAATACCAATGAATAAACCCGACTAACTTTTCAAGGTATATATAAACAGAAAACAATTCATGCAATTAGTATGAAAAAGGGAGAAAAAAATGCACTGATCACATCTACTACTTCACCACAAACCTGTCAATTATGGAACCCACATCCGTATCTTGTTACTAAAATTTTGCATGGGTGCATAATTACACCCTCACTAACTAGTTGAGAATGTTGTCAAAATTTACGTAACCTCTCTCTATATATGATGCTTCAACCTTTGGTTATTCAACAAGCACTAGGCAACCTTCCAAACTCCTAAGGGACATTGCCGTTTTTTAAGCTATATGGCAGTTTAAAGAAAACTGTTTAAACTTTAAACTCTGGTAATATGTTAAACGTACTAGGGACAGGACCTATCGATTAGTATATATTATATTTATTTGATATCATAAATATTTATATTTATATATAATAATAGTCAAACTTAAGATATTTTAATTTGGTACCGTACTAGAATATCGTCACGTGCAGCCCTTCTTTGGAAAAGTAACGGAAAATAACAAGGCATATGCTCAAACGCACGCATAAATGGTACTACTCCGTACCTGACGGTCTTTCGTATATACTCCCTCCGTCCGGGAAAGAATGCAAGTATGTTATTCGTGTCCGTTAAAGTTGTTCAAGTTTGACTAAGTTTACAGTAAATAGTATTCACACTTATATTTCTAAATCGGTTTATTATGAAAGTATATTTCGTAACGAATCTAATGGTATTTTTTTATATCATAAATGTTAATATTTTTTTATATAAATTTGATCAAACTTAAAAACATTTGGTTTTTCGAAATGTGAGAACTGCATTCTTTTGGGGACAGAGGTAGTACATCCAAGTTCCAACACGTGACATATATATAGTTACTCCCTCCGTCCACAAAAGAATTCAACCATGGTATTCGTGTCTGTTAAAGTAGTTCAAGTTTGACCAAGTTTATAGTGAATATTATTCACGTTTACATCTCCAAATTGGTTTATTATGAAAGTAAATTTCATAATAAATCTAATGATATTTATTTTGTATCATAAACATTAGTATTTTTTTATATAAATTTAGTCAAACTTGAAAGCATTTGATTTCTCGAAATGCGAGCATTGCATTCTTTAGTGGACGAAGGGAGTATTAATTAAACAGCTTAGCATTCGTCAGCATAGTAGGAGTATTAGTTAAAGGATTTTCAGATGACTCTGAATTTATAGTTTGATGCGTTTAATTCTGGTGGGAAAATTTATGGATCTCTTCCGCAACAAAAAAAAACGTAGATCTCAACTAGTAGAGAGCAAAAGGTACTGCAAACAAGATGCAGAGAGCCATGGAATTTGTGCGTTGGTTCTCCTGATCCCTACGCACGTATCGGCGAACCAGCATGGCTGCATCATGCACTTGTGCATTATATATTTATATTGCTTGTGATTCCTTCCTCTTTCATCTTACATTATATCGTACGTACTCCTGACTAATAACGACGCAGTTGGCTGCTTCTCACCACCTTCAATTCACCTCTTGCGATTCAACTAGGTCCATGGAGTTCCCGCATCAAGAAGGATGCAGTGGCCGCCCAAGCAAAGCGCTGTGGTGTCCACATGGCCGGCCGGTGGAGGGCCCGGGCCCAAGTGCAGGACACCAGCGAATCAGCCGTCGCCAAAGGTATGATGAGTCGGTCGCTCCAATAATTTGAGCAGGGATCATCCTAGTCCTAGCTGGTGATCCGTCAATTCCAATGCAAATAAGTTCCAACGTAACGCATGCACCACCTGCAGGTTCCCTAACACCCATCATCGGAAACGATGCTGAAAACATGAAATGGCCTACGGATCTGCATGACCTTGATAACCACCAAGCTAGTTCTGAGGTGAACCCTTCCACCGCTAACTTCCACATATTCTGATTGAGAAAAGAGAGCCCTAAAAGTAAAGCAGCACGCAATTTAGCAACGCCCATTCAATTGAATCGAGGGTACGTACCCAAATTTGGTTCACTATACATACTCTGTTGTAAATGGGTACCCAAATTAAAATTTTCTCAGTACCTTTGTTGCACATTTCAGGCTCGAGAGACCATTTTGTGAGCGTGACAACACACCCAAGCGTGTTTATCAGACGGTCGTAGGCAGAGAACAAGTCTGCATCGCCCCAGGAGCCATCCGGGAGCTGATTGTTTACGATCCACTGGACGGCGGCCGGAAACTGGGGGCCCTCGCCGCCGTCCAGCCTGGGTACCAAAGCAACCCAAGCCGTGTCGTATGCTGAGATGCTGATGTCCCCATCGTTCATTGATCTCAGCATTGCCCTAATCTGATCGATGAGTGGTTCAGAGTCTGTCCCGTGAATCTGATGGAAATTAATTGTCATTTGTTAGCAACAAGTAACAGCTCGATCGGAAATTAGCAAGTTAGTTATGCTTAATTGCTTATGCACCACTAATACAGCTGTGTTGTTGTATATATATATATATATGGAGAGTATATTCAGTAGCCGGCTACAGAATAAGTTATTCTATAGCCACCTCTATTTACGATAATTTTATATACTAATTTACGATAAAGTCAATACATATTTACGATAGTTGTATTACTATAACACATGAGGATATTTACTATAACGTTATAATAAATCACATAGTAAGAAATTACTATAATCTCGCCAATTAGCATAGTAATTATCATAACTCAAAGTGGCTATAGAATAAGTTATTCTGTGGCCAGCCACAAAGTAGTATATATATATATATATATATATATATATATATATATATATATATATATATATATATATATATATATATATATATATATATATATATGAAGCCCAAGAATATATATCGCCACGGAAGGAAGGGTTCACCTCAGAACTAGCTTGGTGGTTATCAAGGTCATGCAGATCCGTAGGCCATTTCATGTTTTCAGCATCGTTTCCGATGATGGGTGTTAGGGAACCTGCAGGTGGTGCATGCGTTACGTTGGAACTTATTTGCATTGGAATTGACGGATCACCAGCTAGGACTAGGATGATCCCTGCTCAAATTATTGGAGCGACCGACTCATCATACCTTTGGCGACGGCTGATTCGCTGGTGTCCTGCACTTGGGCCCGGCCCTCCACCGGCCGGCCATGTGGACACCACAGCGCTTTGCTTGGGCGGCCACTGCATCCTTCTTGATGCGGGAACTCCATGGACCTAGTTGAATCGCAAGAGGTGAATTGAAGGTGGTGAGAAGCAGCCAACTGCGTCGTTATTAGTCAGGAGTACGTACGATATAATGTAAGATGAAAGAGGAAGGAATCACAAGCAATATAAATATATAATGCACAAGTGCATGATGCAGCCATGCTGGTTCGCCGATACGTGCGTAGGGATCAGGAGAACCAACGCACAAATTCCATGGCTCTCTGCATCTTGTTTGCAGTACCTTTTGCTCTCTACTAGTTGAGATCTACGTTTTTTTTTGTTGCGGAAGAGATCCATAAATTTTCCCACCAGAATTAAACGCATCAAACTATAAATTCAGAGTCATCTGAAAATCCTTTAACTAATACTCCTACTATGCTGACGAATGCTAAGCTGTTTAATTAATACTCCCTTCGTCCACTAAAGAATGCAATGCTCGCATTTCGAGAAATCAAATGCTTTCAAGTTTGACTAAATTTATATAAAAAAATACTAATGTTTATGATACAAAATAAATATCATTAGATTTATTATGAAATTTACTTTCATAATAAACCAATTTGGAGATGTAAACGTGAATAATATTCACTATAAACTTGGTCAAACTTGAACTACTTTAACAGACACGAATACCATGGTTGAATTCTTTTGTGGACGGAGGGAGTAACTATATATATGTCACGTGTTGGAACTTGGATGTACTACCTCTGTCCCCAAAAGAATGCAGTTCTCACATTTCGAAAAACCAAATGTTTTTAAGTTTGATCAAATTTATATAAAAAAATATTAACATTTATGATATAAAAAAATACCATTAGATTCGTTACGAAATATACTTTCATAATAAACCGATTTAGAAATATAAGTGTGAATACTATTTACTGTAAACTTAGTCAAACTTGAACAACTTTAACGGACACGAATAACATACTTGCATTCTTTCCCGGACGGAGGGAGTATATACGAAAGACCGTCAGGTACGGAGTAGTACCATTTATGCGTGCGTTTGAGCATATGCCTTGTTATTTTCCGTTACTTTTCCAAAGAAGGGCTGCACGTGACGATATTCTAGTACGGTACCAAATTAAAATATCTTAAGTTTGACTATTATTATATATAAATATAAATATTTATGATATCAAATAAATATAATATATACTAATCGATAGGTCCTGTCCCTAGTACGTTTAACATATTACCAGAGTTTAAAGTTTAAACAGTTTTCTTTAAACTGCCATATAGCTTAAAAAACGGCAATGTCCCTTAGGAGTTTGGAAGGTTGCCTAGTGCTTGTTGAATAACCAAAGGTTGAAGCATCATATATAGAGAGAGGTTACGTAAATTTTGACAACATTCTCAACTAGTTAGTGAGGGTGTAATTATGCACCCATGCAAAATTTTAGTAACAAGATACGGATGTGGGTTCCATAATTGACAGGTTTGTGGTGAAGTAGTAGATGTGATCAGTGCATTTTTTTCTCCCTTTTTCATACTAATTGCATGAATTGTTTTCTGTTTATATATACCTTGAAAAGTTAGTCGGGTTTATTCATTGGTATTTCCCATGGAGGTAGATTTTTTCCCCCGAAAAGTCGGCAAGAGCTTTTCCGAGTCAATTGATTAGGAGGAAAAACAAGAAAAGTAAGGCACAAGATAGTCCTAGGCCATAGCTAGAAAATTAATCTAGGGGAAATTAAAGATGATTTCTGCCACTTGAGGGGAGAATTCCTGGCTACAGGTGAGAATGCATGCATAAAAATGAAGCCACATAGGCGTCAAAAGTGGCAAAAAAAACCGCATGCGAGAACGAGCAGGCCATGCAAAAGATTTATGTTCTTTTTTTTGTTCTTGACGTAAATAAATAAATATAAATGAAAATAGGAAAGAAGCAGGCACGGTACGTTGGTACGGCCGGATAGAGGTCGTCATTACCTGCCACAACCGTACACCACTGTGATCCGCTGTTGGCCGTTGCCTTCGCCGCCGGCAGCATTGGCGATTGAAGCCCCATGCTTGCAAACAGCTGGTCTCGATATATCGGTGTATTATATATGTTAATAAGAGAGGAGGACACAAGAGAATACACGTACAGGGTTACTATTGCGAGTACTAATCACTAAAAGCTGCAGCACCAGCAAAGGGAAAAAGAGAGGGCCGTGCCGGGGGTCATCTGAAAGCTCGTCTATGCATGCATATATAGAGAGGTGGGATGGGTGAGAATAAGGCGAGGGCAAGGCGCAAGGGAGAGCAATGCAAAAGGATGGGTGCGCACGGCGGTATGCTGCACTGCATCCAGGTCCAGCTTCCAAACGAGGTCCTAGCCTGGTGTTGACCAGTCTTACTGGCTTCTATTCCAAGTCCCAACACATGCTGTGGAAATTCTGCATTCGCCGGTGCACGCCTCGTACCACAATCCGGGCCGGCCGGCGGCGGATCGATCCTCGCTCTACTCACGTGCAGTCGCATCACGTGGAACGAAAATTCATCGGGACACCGAGGACGAGGAGCGATGATCGATCGGGGGCAAAAATCCAACGGTTTAAATTATTTGCTGGGAGCCGTCATGAGCACCGTATCTCTAACAACATATGTACTCGATCGATCTCAGGCGTCACTTTTGTCGCCTACCGTACCACCCTACCGTGAGAAGATGCATGACGGAGGAAATTCAGAGGCGACTTCGCTCTATCACCGTCATCCATGCATGCATGCAACTGGTCCTTTGTCCTCCTGCTGGAACCAATAAAGTAGCTAGCTAGCTAGTAGCAGTCGCAGCATGTGATATGATTTTCCGTTCAACTAAGAAAAACAAATTAAAGAAAAGGTGACGTACGTCAGGGGTTGCTAATTAAGGGGCGACCAAGCTTGCAGTTGATGACGTTTTGAAGGTTAGTGCTCTGGTCGCGCGGACGGACGACGACGGAGAGCGAGCTCGCGCGAGTTCAACAGGGCGCGCCGGGTCACAAGTCGTCCGTCGATCGGGGGCTTGGCAGCATCGTCGGATCGGATAGTCGGATGCGCACTCGCCAATCGCCGCCACCAAATTTCATGGATGATGATGATGATGATGTTAATTACATTCTCTCCCTCTAAATGAACAAAACCAACCGCATCACTGAGGCATGCAGTCAACAAAATGCGAGTACGTAGTCAATGGACTTGCTTTGTCAACACATGTGCATGTAAACCGTAGTCCTGTCAGTTAGGCTGCCTGCGAATAATTTTCAGATCTCGCTCTCTGCCAAGCTGATTGCTAGCTAGAAATATATATGTGCAGAGCACAGATACCATTTCGTTTCCAAACTACTTCCTCCGTACTAAAAACATGCTATTTTAGTATAGCGGTTAGGTCAAATACTCTTACCCATTTGGATCCTTAGAATTGAATTCATTCTAATAAATTATAATTTAGGCACATATTAATTAAGTTAATATGGTTGTGTATACAATATATTTGTATACTATCGTTAGCCATGCAAGGGAGATGCTTATATGTTTCATTTCTACTATAGGGACGAAGCGAGTTGAAGAGCATGCTATAAGTTGAAGATTAGAAACATAGCACGGTGATCTATAGAATCAATTTTCATCTCTCACTCTATGAATTTGAGATAGGCTTATATGTGAACTTTGGAAAGTTGTGAAATCTCAAATTCCAAGCCAAATAGCCTAATCCATTAAGTAGATTTCAATTCCACCAAAATAAAAGGATCCAAACGGCCCCTTAAATAATTTGACTAAACTGATTTAGAAGATACTAGCTACTTCATCTGTCCGATCGTAAGTTGTTTTAACTTTTTAAGATATATATAGTTTTTATTATATATCTACACATATCCTATATGTATATAATAGGAGTAAAATCTATGTATTTAGGGAAGACAAAACGACTACACAATTTAAGACAAAAGGAGTATCATTGAATTTGTTATGCAATATATTTTTATAGTGTATATGTCTATTTAGTTAGAGTCATAATAGTTTATACTATTTTCTATAAATTTATTCAAAATTAAAATAATTTTTTTGAAGGATCTAGAGGGGCAAAATTAAAATAATTTGATTCGGACCAAACTTAGAATCGCAGTCTTTTTACAATGGAGATATTAATTGATCAAGCGCATATCTGGACATGTACTATATATATGTGCCAATTTTTTTTTCAATTTGACCCTTTTTTTTTTCAAAAATTCACGTTTAACCCCCTAGGATACCTAAACCCGTTTCTGACCCCTAGGGTCAGCGCCATGACTCATGGCGCCGAGGTTACACGGCTTGGCGCCATGGGTTATGGCGCCGAGCCCTGAGGAGTGCAGCCACCCGAACATTTACGCGGTGCTGACATGGTGGAGCTCGGCGCCACGGATCTTGGCGCCGAGCACGACGCCGTGGTCTATGGCGCCGAGACCGCGGCGCCATGCTCGGCGCCAAGATCCGTGGCGCCGACCTGCTGTTCAAATACAAGGGCCATTCTTCCCTGGCCGAGGCTTGTTCCATTCCTTTCTTCTTCCTCTCGGTTTTGCCCTCTCCACAACTCACCCAACCTCTCCATTCAACATATTGGACCTTGGAAACTTTGATTTGGTCCATAAATCTTCGAGAGCAAGGTAAACTCTCCCCCTCCTCAGTTTGTACGCATTGATTTGGTCTATGTTATGTGTATTATGCAACCGAAGATACGTCTTTGTTTATGGTTTGAAGATAATAGTATTTGTGTATTATGCAACCCTGCTAGGATGCCAAGGTGTGGTAAAGCTAGTAAGCCAAGGTAACCTCTGTCCATGGTGTTGTTTTTGTCGTTAATATATCCATGTGCAACCAATGAAAACATTAGGATCGATTTATAGAGTTATAAAAGGACATTGGAGGGAGATGCATTCGTCCGTTTGTCACTGCCTAGTGGTGTTCCACAGCCGATGTGCTACTGCGGTGATCCTTATAGGGTAAAGAAGTCCGAGAAAGAGGAGATGTATAAGCAGAGGTATTGGATATGTGACAACTACGCGTTTGACCCTCCCCTACGGGCCATTCGTATTGGTTTGCTGGTGAGAAATTGATATTGTGTACTACTTTGTTATATGATTTGAAATCGTGTATGTTTTATTAGATGGTTAATAGTTGCATGTTTTGTAGGAGCCTCCACCGCTATGCGATTTTGAGCAGTGGGTCGACACTGAGATCAGGGAGGAGGACAAGCAGCATCTGCGGAGGATGAAGGAGCGGGAGGAGGAGCGGAAGGAGTTGTTGGAGAAGAGACGCAGAGAGGAGGCAGCAGAGAAGGAGCACAAAGAAGAGGAGGAAAGGAGGCATGCTGCTCAGCGTAGGGAGGAGAGGGAGAAGAAGGTAGAACGTGCTCGCCGTGCGAAAGCAGCAATGGAAGAGAACCCCGATGCTTGCAGGAAGGGAAAGTGGCCTCGTTGCACTCAGTAGTCTGTTAGATTACTGTGGAGAAGGTTGAACTCAGTTTGGCATGTGGGAGCATTATTAGGAGTAACTTATGTTAGTCTTTTCCAATGGTGACGTTCTTTAACCATTCAGGGTTCAATCATGTAATCTTTGTTTCGTTCAATTCCCTAAGGCATGTTAGGTTTAGGTATCCTAGGGGGTTAAACGTGAATTTTTGAAAAAAAAAAGGGTCAAATTGAAAAAAAAATTGGCACATATATATAGTACATGTCCAGATATGCGCTTGATCAATTAATATCTCCATTGTAAAAAGACTGCGATTCTAAGTTTGGTCCGAATCAAATTATTTTAATTTTGCCCCTCTAGATCCTTCAAAAAAATTATTTTAATTTTGAATAAATTTATAGAAAATAGTATAAACTATTATGACTCTAACTAAATAGACATATACACTATAAAAATATATTGCATAACAAATTCAATGATACTCCTTTTGTCTTAAATTGTGTAGTCGTTTTGTCTTCCCTAAATACATAGATTTTACTCCTATTATATACATATAGGATATGTGTAGATATATAATAAAAACTATATATATCTTAAAAAGTTAAAACAACTTACGATCGGACAGATGAAGTAGCTAGTATCTTCTAAATCAGTTTAGTCAAATTATTTAAGGGGCCGTTTGGATCCTTTTATTTTGGTGGAATTGAAATCTACTTAATGGATTAGGCTATTTGGCTTGGAATTTGAGATTTCACAACTTTCCAAAGTTCACATATAAGCCTATCTCAAATTCATAGAGTGAGAGATGAAAATTGATTCTATAGATCACCGTGCTATGTTTCTAATCTTCAACTTATAGCATGCTCTTCAACTCGCTTCGTCCCTATAGTAGAAATGAAACATATAAGCATCTCCCTTGCATGGCTAACGATAGTATACAAATATATTGTATACACAACCATATTAACTTAATTAATATGTGCCTAAATTATAATTTATTAGAATGAATTCAATTCTAAGGATCCAAATGGGTAAGAGTATTTGACCTAACCGCTATACTAAAATAGCATGTTTTTAGTACGGAGGAAGTAGTTTGGAAACGAAATGGTATCTGTGCTCTGCACATATATATTTCTAGCTAGCAATCAGCTTGGCAGAGAGCGAGATCTGAAAATTATTCGCAGGCAGCCTAACTGACAGGACTACGGTTTACATGCACATGTGTTGACAAAGCAAGTCCATTGACTACGTACTCGCATTTTGTTGACTGCATGCCTCAGTGATGCGGTTGGTTTTGTTCATTTAGAGGGAGAGAATGTAATTAACATCATCATCATCATCATCCATGAAATTTGGTGGCGGCGATTGGCGAGTGCGCATCCGACTATCCGATCCGACGATGCTGCCAAGCCCCCGATCGACGGACGACTTGTGACCCGGCGCGCCCTGTTGAACTCGCGCGAGCTCGCTCTCCGTCGTCGTCCGTCCGCGCGACCAGAGCACTAACCTTCAAAACGTCATCAACTGCAAGCTTGGTCGCCCCTTAATTAGCAACCCCTGACGTACGTCACCTTTTCTTTAATTTGTTTTTCTTAGTTGAACGGAAAATCATATCACATGCTGCGACTGCTACTAGCTAGCTAGCTACTTTATTGGTTCCAGCAGGAGGACAAAGGACCAGTTGCATGCATGCATGGATGACGGTGATAGAGCGAAGTCGCCTCTGAATTTCCTCCGTCATGCATCTTCTCACGGTAGGGTGGTACGGTAGGCGACAAAAGTGACGCCTGAGATCGATCGAGTACATATGTTGTTAGAGATACGGTGCTCATGACGGCTCCCAGCAAATAATTTAAACCGTTGGATTTTTGCCCCCGATCGATCATCGCTCCTCGTCCTCGGTGTCCCGATGAATTTTCGTTCCACGTGATGCGACTGCACGTGAGTAGAGCGAGGATCGATCCGCCGCCGGCCGGCCCGGATTGTGGTACGAGGCGTGCACCGGCGAATGCAGAATTTCCACAGCATGTGTTGGGACTTGGAATAGAAGCCAGTAAGACTGGTCAACACCAGGCTAGGACCTCGTTTGGAAGCTGGACCTGGATGCAGTGCAGCATACCGCCGTGCGCACCCATCCTTTTGCATTGCTCTCCCTTGCGCCTTGCCCTCGCCTTATTCTCACCCATCCCACCTCTCTATATATGCATGCATAGACGAGCTTTCAGATGACCCCCGGCACGGCCCTCTCTTTTTCCCTTTGCTGGTGCTGCAGCTTTTAGTGATTAGTACTCGCAATAGTAACCCTGTACGTGTATTCTCTTGTGTCCTCCTCTCTTATTAACATATATAATACACCGATATATCGAGACCAGCTGTTTGCAAGCATGGGGCTTCAATCGCCAATGCTGCCGGCGGCGAAGGCAACGGCCAACAGCGGATCACAGTGGTGTACGGTTGTGGCAGGTAATGACGACCTCTATCCGGCCGTACCAACGTACCGTGCCTGCTTCTTTCCTATTTTCATTTATATTTATTTATTTACGTCAAGAACAAAAAAAAGAACATAAAATCTTTTGCATGGCCTGCTCGTTCTCGCATGCGGTTTTTTTTGCCACTTTTGACGCCTATGTGGCTTCATTTTTATGCATGCATTCTCACCTGTAGCCAGGAATTCTCCCCTCAAGTGGCAGAAATCATCTTTAATTTCCCCTAGATTAATTTTCTAGCTATGGCCTAGGACTATCTTGTGCCTTACTTTTCTTGTTTTTCCTCCTAATCAATTGACTCGGAAAAGCTCTTGCCGACTTTTCGGGGGAAAAAATCTACCTCCATGGGAAATACCAATGAATAAACCCGACTAACTTTTCAAGGTATATATAAACAGAAAACAATTCATGCAATTAGTATGAAAAAGGGAGAAAAAAATGCACTGATCACATCTACTACTTCACCACAAACCTGTCAATTATGGAACCCACATCCGTATCTTGTTACTAAAATTTTGCATGGGTGCATAATTACACCCTCACTAACTAGTTGAGAATGTTGTCAAAATTTACGTAACCTCTCTCTATATATGATGCTTCAACCTTTGGTTATTCAACAAGCACTAGGCAACCTTCCAAACTCCTAAGGGACATTGCCGTTTTTTAAGCTATATGGCAGTTTAAAGAAAACTGTTTAAACTTTAAACTCTGGTAATATGTTAAACGTACTAGGGACAGGACCTATCGATTAGTATATATTATATTTATTTGATATCATAAATATTTATATTTATATATAATAATAGTCAAACTTAAGATATTTTAATTTGGTACCGTACTAGAATATCGTCACGTGCAGCCCTTCTTTGGAAAAGTAACGGAAAATAACAAGGCATATGCTCAAACGCACGCATAAATGGTACTACTCCGTACCTGACGGTCTTTCGTATATACTCCCTCCGTCCGGGAAAGAATGCAAGTATGTTATTCGTGTCCGTTAAAGTTGTTCAAGTTTGACTAAGTTTACAGTAAATAGTATTCACACTTATATTTCTAAATCGGTTTATTATGAAAGTATATTTCGTAACGAATCTAATGGTATTTTTTTATATCATAAATGTTAATATTTTTTTATATAAATTTGATCAAACTTAAAAACATTTGGTTTTTCGAAATGTGAGAACTGCATTCTTTTGGGGACAGAGGTAGTACATCCAAGTTCCAACACGTGACATATATATAGTTACTCTCCCTCCGTCCACAAAAGAATTCAACCATGGTATTCGTGTCTGTTAAAGTAGTTCAAGTTTGACCAAGTTTATAGTGAATATTATTCACGTTTACATCTCCAAATTGGTTTATTATGAAAGTAAATTTCATAATAAATCTAATGATATTTATTTTGTATCATAAACATTAGTATTTTTTTATATAAATTTAGTCAAACTTGAAAGCATTTGATTTCTCGAAATGCGAGCATTGCATTCTTTAGTGGACGAAGGGAGTATTAATTAAACAGCTTAGCATTCGTCAGCATAGTAGGAGTATTAGTTAAAGGATTTTCAGATGACTCTGAATTTATAGTTTGATGCGTTTAATTCTGGTGGGAAAATTTATGGATCTCTTCCGCAACAAAAAAAAACGTAGATCTCAACTAGTAGAGAGCAAAAGGTACTGCAAACAAGATGCGGATGTGGGTTCCATAATTGACAGGTTTGTGGTGAAGTAGTAGATGTGATCAGTGCATTTTTTTCTCCCTTTTTCATACTAATTGCATGAATTGTTTTCTGTTTATATATACCTTGAAAAGTTAGTCGGGTTTATTCATTGGTATTTCCCATGGAGGTAGATTTTTTCCCCCGAAAAGTCGGCAAGAGCTTTTCCGAGTCAATTGATTAGGAGGAAAAACAAGAAAAGTAAGGCACAAGATAGTCCTAGGCCATAGCTAGAAAATTAATCTAGGGGAAATTAAAGATGATTTCTGCCACTTGAGGGGAGAATTCCTGGCTACAGGTGAGAATGCATGCATAAAAATGAAGCCACATAGGCGTCAAAAGTGGCAAAAAAAACCGCATGCGAGAACGAGCAGGCCATGCAAAAGATTTATGTTCTTTTTTTTGTTCTTGACGTAAATAAATAAATATAAATGAAAATAGGAAAGAAGCAGGCACGGTACGTTGGTACGGCCGGATAGAGGTCGTCATTACCTGCCACAACCGTACACCACTGTGATCCGCTGTTGGCCGTTGCCTTCGCCGCCGGCAGCATTGGCGATTGAAGCCCCATGCTTGCAAACAGCTGGTCTCGATATATCGGTGTATTATATATGTTAATAAGAGAGGAGGACACAAGAGAATACACGTACAGGGTTACTATTGCGAGTACTAATCACTAAAAGCTGCAGCACCAGCAAAGGGAAAAAGAGAGGGCCGTGCCGGGGGTCATCTGAAAGCTCGTCTATGCATGCATATATAGAGAGGTGGGATGGGTGAGAATAAGGCGAGGGCAAGGCGCAAGGGAGAGCAATGCAAAAGGATGGGTGCGCACGGCGGTATGCTGCACTGCATCCAGGTCCAGCTTCCAAACGAGGTCCTAGCCTGGTGTTGACCAGTCTTACTGGCTTCTATTCCAAGTCCCAACACATGCTGTGGAAATTCTGCATTCGCCGGTGCACGCCTCGTACCACAATCCGGGCCGGCCGGCGGCGGATCGATCCTCGCTCTACTCACGTGCAGTCGCATCACGTGGAACGAAAATTCATCGGGACACCGAGGACGAGGAGCGATGATCGATCGGGGGCAAAAATCCAACGGTTTAAATTATTTGCTGGGAGCCGTCATGAGCACCGTATCTCTAACAACATATGTACTCGATCGATCTCAGGCGTCACTTTTGTCGCCTACCGTACCACCCTACCGTGAGAAGATGCATGACGGAGGAAATTCAGAGGCGACTTCGCTCTATCACCGTCATCCATGCATGCATGCAACTGGTCCTTTGTCCTCCTGCTGGAACCAATAAAGTAGCTAGCTAGCTAGTAGCAGTCGCAGCATGTGATATGATTTTCCGTTCAACTAAGAAAAACAAATTAAAGAAAAGGTGACGTACGTCAGGGGTTGCTAATTAAGGGGCGACCAAGCTTGCAGTTGATGACGTTTTGAAGGTTAGTGCTCTGGTCGCGCGGACGGACGACGACGGAGAGCGAGCTCGCGCGAGTTCAACAGGGCGCGCCGGGTCACAAGTCGTCCGTCGATCGGGGGCTTGGCAGCATCGTCGGATCGGATAGTCGGATGCGCACTCGCCAATCGCCGCCACCAAATTTCATGGATGATGATGATGATGATGTTAATTACATTCTCTCCCTCTAAATGAACAAAACCAACCGCATCACTGAGGCATGCAGTCAACAAAATGCGAGTACGTAGTCAATGGACTTGCTTTGTCAACACATGTGCATGTAAACCGTAGTCCTGTCAGTTAGGCTGCCTGCGAATAATTTTCAGATCTCGCTCTCTGCCAAGCTGATTGCTAGCTAGAAATATATATGTGCAGAGCACAGATACCATTTCGTTTCCAAACTACTTCCTCCGTACTAAAAACATGCTATTTTAGTATAGCGGTTAGGTCAAATACTCTTACCCATTTGGATCCTTAGAATTGAATTCATTCTAATAAATTATAATTTAGGCACATATTAATTAAGTTAATATGGTTGTGTATACAATATATTTGTATACTATCGTTAGCCATGCAAGGGAGATGCTTATATGTTTCATTTCTACTATAGGGACGAAGCGAGTTGAAGAGCATGCTATAAGTTGAAGATTAGAAACATAGCACGGTGATCTATAGAATCAATTTTCATCTCTCACTCTATGAATTTGAGATAGGCTTATATGTGAACTTTGGAAAGTTGTGAAATCTCAAATTCCAAGCCAAATAGCCTAATCCATTAAGTAGATTTCAATTCCACCAAAATAAAAGGATCCAAACGGCCCCTTAAATAATTTGACTAAACTGATTTAGAAGATACTAGCTACTTCATCTGTCCGATCGTAAGTTGTTTTAACTTTTTAAGATATATATAGTTTTTATTATATATCTACACATATCCTATATGTATATAATAGGAGTAAAATCTATGTATTTAGGGAAGACAAAACGACTACACAATTTAAGACAAAAGGAGTATCATTGAATTTGTTATGCAATATATTTTTATAGTGTATATGTCTATTTAGTTAGAGTCATAATAGTTTATACTATTTTCTATAAATTTATTCAAAATTAAAATAATTTTTTTGAAGGATCTAGAGGGGCAAAATTAAAATAATTTGATTCGGACCAAACTTAGAATCGCAGTCTTTTTACAATGGAGATATTAATTGATCAAGCGCATATCTGGACATGTACTATATATATGTGCCAATTTTTTTTCAATTTGACCCTTTTTTTTTTCAAAAATTCACGTTTAACCCCCTAGGATACCTAAACCCGTTTCTGACCCCTAGGGTCAGCGCCATGACTCATGGCGCCGAGGTTACACGGCTTGGCGCCATGGGTTATGGCGCCGAGCCCTGAGGAGTGCAGCCACCCGAACATTTACGCGGTGCTGACATGGTGGAGCTCGGCGCCACGGATCTTGGCGCCGAGCACGACGCCGTGGTCTATGGCGCCGAGACCGCGGCGCCATGCTCGGCGCCAAGATCCGTGGCGCCGACCTGCTGTTCAAATACAAGGGCCATTCTTCCCTGGCCGAGGCTTGTTCCATTCCTTTCTTCTTCCTCTCGGTTTTGCCCTCTCCACAACTCACCCAACCTCTCCATTCAACATATTGGACCTTGGAAACTTTGATTTGGTCCATAAATCTTCGAGAGCAAGGTAAACTCTCCCCCTCCTCAGTTTGTACGCATTGATTTGGTCTATGTTATGTGTATTATGCAACCGAAGATACGTCTTTGTTTATGGTTTGAAGATAATAGTATTTGTGTATTATGCAACCCTGCTAGGATGCCAAGGTGTGGTAAAGCTAGTAAGCCAAGGTAACCTCTGTCCATGGTGTTGTTTTTGTCGTTAATATATCCATGTGCAACCAATGAAAACATTAGGATCGATTTATAGAGTTATAAAAGGACATTGGAGGGAGATGCATTCGTCCGTTTGTCACTGCCTAGTGGGTTAAACGTGAATTTTTGAAAAAAAAAAGGGTCAAATTGAAAAAAAAATTGGCACATATATATAGTACATGTCCAGATATGCGCTTGATCAATTAATATCTCCATTGTAAAAAGACTGCGATTCTAAGTTTGGTCCGAATCAAATTATTTTAATTTTGCCCCTCTAGATCCTTCAAAAAAATTATTTTAATTTTGAATAAATTATAGAAAATAGTATAAACTATTATGACTCTAACTAAATAGACATATACACTATAAAAATATATTGCATAACAAATTCAATGATACTCCTTTTGTCTTAAATTGTGTAGTCGTTTTGTCTTCCCTAAATACATAGATTTTACTCCTATTATATACATATAGGATATGTGTAGATATATAATAAAAACTATATATATCTTAAAAAGTTAAAACAACTTACGATCGGACAGATGAAGTAGCTAGTATCTTCTAAATCAGTTTAGTCAAATTATTTAAGGGGCCGTTTGGATCCTTTTATTTTGGTGGAATTGAAATCTACTTAATGGATTAGGCTATTTGGCTTGGAATTTGAGATTTCACAACTTTCCAAAGTTCACATATAAGCCTATCTCAAATTCATAGAGTGAGAGATGAAAATTGATTCTATAGATCACCGTGCTATGTTTCTAATCTTCAACTTATAGCATGCTCTTCAACTCGCTTCGTCCCTATAGTAGAAATGAAACATATAAGCATCTCCCTTGCATGGCTAACGATAGTATACAAATATATTGTATACACAACCATATTAACTTAATTAATATGTGCCTAAATTATAATTTATTAGAATGAATTCAATTCTAAGGATCCAAATGGGTAAGAGTATTTGACCTAACCGCTATACTAAAATAGCATGTTTTTAGTACGGAGGAAGTAGTTTGGAAACGAAATGGTATCTGTGCTCTGCACATATATATTTCTAGCTAGCAATCAGCTTGGCAGAGAGCGAGATCTGAAAATTATTCGCAGGCAGCCTAACTGACAGGACTACGGTTTACATGCACATGTGTTGACAAAGCAAGTCCATTGACTACGTACTCGCATTTTGTTGACTGCATGCCTCAGTGATGCGGTTGGTTTTGTTCATTTAGAGGGAGAGAATGTAATTAACATCATCATCATCATCATCCATGAAATTTGGTGGCGGCGATTGGCGAGTGCGCATCCGACTATCCGATCCGACGATGCTGCCAAGCCCCCGATCGACGGACGACTTGTGACCCGGCGCGCCCTGTTGAACTCGCGCGAGCTCGCTCTCCGTCGTCGTCCGTCCGCGCGACCAGAGCACTAACCTTCAAAACGTCATCAACTGCAAGCTTGGTCGCCCCTTAATTAGCAACCCCTGACGTACGTCACCTTTTCTTTAATTTGTTTTTCTTAGTTGAACGGAAAATCATATCACATGCTGCGACTGCTACTAGCTAGCTAGCTACTTTATTGGTTCCAGCAGGAGGACAAAGGACCAGTTGCATGCATGCATGGATGACGGTGATAGAGCGAAGTCGCCTCTGAATTTCCTCCGTCATGCATCTTCTCACGGTAGGGTGGTACGGTAGGCGACAAAAGTGACGCCTGAGATCGATCGAGTACATATGTTGTTAGAGATACGGTGCTCATGACGGCTCCCAGCAAATAATTTAAACCGTTGGATTTTTGCCCCCGATCGATCATCGCTCCTCGTCCTCGGTGTCCCGATGAATTTTCGTTCCACGTGATGCGACTGCACGTGAGTAGAGCGAGGATCGATCCGCCGCCGGCCGGCCCGGATTGTGGTACGAGGCGTGCACCGGCGAATGCAGAATTTCCACAGCATGTGTTGGGACTTGGAATAGAAGCCAGTAAGACTGGTCAACACCAGGCTAGGACCTCGTTTGGAAGCTGGACCTGGATGCAGTGCAGCATACCGCCGTGCGCACCCATCCTTTTGCATTGCTCTCCCTTGCGCCTTGCCCTCGCCTTATTCTCACCCATCCCACCTCTCTATATATGCATGCATAGACGAGCTTTCAGATGACCCCCGGCACGGCCCTCTCTTTTTCCCTTTGCTGGTGCTGCAGCTTTTAGTGATTAGTACTCGCAATAGTAACCCTGTACGTGTATTCTCTTGTGTCCTCCTCTCTTATTAACATATATAATACACCGATATATCGAGACCAGCTGTTTGCAAGCATGGGGCTTCAATCGCCAATGCTGCCGGCGGCGAAGGCAACGGCCAACAGCGGATCACAGTGGTGTACGGTTGTGGCAGGTAATGACGACCTCTATCCGGCCGTACCAACGTACCGTGCCTGCTTCTTTCCTATTTTCATTTATATTTATTTATTTACGTCAAGAACAAAAAAAAGAACATAAATCTTTTGCATGGCCTGCTCGTTCTCGCATGCGGTTTTTTTTGCCACTTTTGACGCCTATGTGGCTTCATTTTTATGCATGCATTCTCACCTGTAGCCAGGAATTCTCCCCTCAAGTGGCAGAAATCATCTTTAATTTCCCCTAGATTAATTTCTAGCTATGGCCTAGGACTATCTTGTGCCTTACTTTTCTTGTTTTTCCTCCTAATCAATTGACTCGGAAAAGCTCTTGCCGACTTTTCGGGGGAAAAAATCTACCTCCATGGGAAATACCAATGAATAAACCCGACTAACTTTTCAAGGTATATATAAACAGAAAACAATTCATGCAATTAGTATGAAAAAGGGAGAAAAAAATGCACTGATCACATCTACTACTTCACCACAAACCTGTCAATTATGGAACCCACATCCGTATCTTGTTACTAAAATTTTGCATGGGTGCATAATTACACCCTCACTAACTAGTTGAGAATGTTGTCAAAATTTACGTAACCTCTCTCTATATATGATGCTTCAACCTTTGGTTATTCAACAAGCACTAGGCAACCTTCCAAACTCCTAAGGGACATTGCCGTTTTTTAAGCTATATGGCAGTTTAAAGAAACTGTTTAAACTTTAAACTCTGGTAATATGTTAAACGTACTAGGGACAGGACCTATCGATTAGTATATATTATATTTATTTGATATCATAAATATTTATATTTATATATAATAATAGTCAAACTTAAGATATTTTAATTTGGTACCGTACTAGAATATCGTCACGTGCAGCCCTTCTTTGGAAAAGTAACGGAAAATAACAAGGCATATGCTCAAACGCACGCATAAATGGTACTACTCCGTACCTGACGGTCTTTCGTATATACTCCCTCCGTCCGGGAAAGAATGCAAGTATGTTATTCGTGTCCGTTAAAGTTGTTCAAGTTTGACTAAGTTTACAGTAAATAGTATTCACACTTATATTTCTAAATCGGTTTATTATGAAAGTATATTTCGTAACGAATCTAATGGTATTTTTTTATATCATAAATGTTAATATTTTTTTATATAAATTTGATCAAACTTAAAAACATTTGGTTTTTCGAAATGTGAGAACTGCATTCTTTTGGGGACAGAGGTAGTACATCCAAGTTCCAACACGTGACATATATATAGTTACTCCCTCCGTCCACAAAAGAATTCAACCATGGTATTCGTGTCTGTTAAAGTAGTTCAAGTTTGACCAAGTTTATAGTGAATATTATTCACGTTTACATCTCCAAATTGGTTTATTATGAAAGTAAATTTCATAATAAATCTAATGATATTTATTTTGTATCATAAACATTAGTATTTTTTTATATAAATTTAGTCAAACTTGAAAGCATTTGATTTCTCGAAATGCGAGCATTGCATTCTTTAGTGGACGAAGGGAGTATTAATTAAACAGCTTAGCATTCGTCAGCATAGTAGGAGTATTAGTTAAAGGATTTTCAGATGACTCTGAATTTATAGTTTGATGCGTTTAATTCTGGTGGGAAAATTTATGGATCTCTTCCGCAACAAAAAAAAACGTAGATCTCAACTAGTAGAGAGCAAAAGGTACTGCAAACAAGATGCAGAGAGCCATGGAATTTGTGCGTTGGTTCTCCTGATCCCTACGCACGTATCGGCGAACCAGCATGGCTGCATCATGCACTTGTGCATTATATATTTATATTGCTTGTGATTCCTTCCTCTTTCATCTTACATTATATCGTACGTACTCCTGACTAATAACGACGCAGTTGGCTGCTTCTCACCACCTTCAATTCACCTCTTGCGATTCAACTAGGTCCATGGAGTTCCCGCATCAAGAAGGATGCAGTGGCCGCCCAAGCAAAGCGCTGTGGTGTCCACATGGCCGGCCGGTGGAGGGCCCGGGCCCAAGTGCAGGACACCAGCGAATCAGCCGTCGCCAAAGGTATGATGAGTCGGTCGCTCCAATAATTTGAGCAGGGATCATCCTAGTCCTAGCTGGTGATCCGTCAATTCCAATGCAAATAAGTTCCAACGTAACGCATGCACCACCTGCAGGTTCCCTAACACCCATCATCGGAAACGATGCTGAAAACATGAAATGGCCTACGGATCTGCATGCATATATAGAGAGGTGGGATGGGTGAGAATAAGGCGAGGGCAAGGCGCAAGGGAGAGCAATGCAAAAGGATGGGTGCGCACGGCGGTATGCTGCACTGCATCCAGGTCCAGCTTCCAAACGAGGTCCTAGCCTGGTGTTGACCAGTCTTACTGGCTTCTATTCCAAGTCCCAACACATGCTGTGGAAATTCTGCATTCGCCGGTGCACGCCTCGTACCACAATCCGGGCCGGCCGGCGGCGGATCGATCCTCGCTCTACTCACGTGCAGTCGCATCACGTGGAACGAAAATTCATCGGGACACCGAGGACGAGGAGCGATGATCGATCGGGGGCAAAAATCCAACGGTTTAAATTATTTGCTGGGAGCCGTCATGAGCACCGTATCTCTAACAACATATGTACTCGATCGATCTCAGGCGTCACTTTTGTCGCCTACCGTACCACCCTACCGTGAGAAGATGCATGACGGAGGAAATTCAGAGGCGACTTCGCTCTATCACCGTCATCCATGCATGCATGCAACTGGTCCTTTGTCCTCCTGCTGGAACCAATAAAGTAGCTAGCTAGCTAGTAGCAGTCGCAGCATGTGATATGATTTTCCGTTCAACTAAGAAAAACAAATTAAAGAAAAGGTGACGTACGTCAGGGGTTGCTAATTAAGGGGCGACCAAGCTTGCAGTTGATGACGTTTTGAAGGTTAGTGCTCTGGTCGCGCGGACGGACGACGACGGAGAGCGAGCTCGCGCGAGTTCAACAGGGCGCGCCGGGTCACAAGTCGTCCGTCGATCGGGGGCTTGGCAGCATCGTCGGATCGGATAGTCGGATGCGCACTCGCCAATCGCCGCCACCAAATTTCATGGATGATGATGATGATGATGTTAATTACATTCTCTCCCTCTAAATGAACAAAACCAACCGCATCACTGAGGCATGCAGTCAACAAAATGCGAGTACGTAGTCAATGGACTTGCTTTGTCAACACATGTGCATGTAAACCGTAGTCCTGTCAGTTAGGCTGCCTGCGAATAATTTTCAGATCTCGCTCTCTGCCAAGCTGATTGCTAGCTAGAAATATATATGTGCAGAGCACAGATACCATTTCGTTTCCAAACTACTTCCTCCGTACTAAAAACATGCTATTTTAGTATAGCGGTTAGGTCAAATACTCTTACCCATTTGGATCCTTAGAATTGAATTCATTCTAATAAATTATAATTTAGGCACATATTAATTAAGTTAATATGGTTGTGTATACAATATATTTGTATACTATCGTTAGCCATGCAAGGGAGATGCTTATATGTTTCATTTCTACTATAGGGACGAAGCGAGTTGAAGAGCATGCTATAAGTTGAAGATTAGAAACATAGCACGGTGATCTATAGAATCAATTTTCATCTCTCACTCTATGAATTTGAGATAGGCTTATATGTGAACTTTGGAAAGTTGTGAAATCTCAAATTCCAAGCCAAATAGCCTAATCCATTAAGTAGATTTCAATTCCACCAAAATAAAAGGATCCAAACGGCCCCTTAAATAATTTGACTAAACTGATTTAGAAGATACTAGCTACTTCATCTGTCCGATCGTAAGTTGTTTTAACTTTTTAAGATATATATAGTTTTTATTATATATCTACACATATCCTATATGTATATAATAGGAGTAAAATCTATGTATTTAGGAAGACAAAACGACTACACAATTTAAGACAAAAGGAGTATCATTGAATTTGTTATGCAATATATTTTTATAGTGTATATGTCTATTTAGTTAGAGTCATAATAGTTTATACTATTTTCTATAAATTTATTCAAAATTAAAATAATTTTTTTGAAGGATCTAGAGGGGCAAAATTAAAATAATTTGATTCGGACCAAACTTAGAATCGCAGTCTTTTTACAATGGAGATATTAATTGATCAAGCGCATATCTGGACATGTACTATATATATGTGCCAATTTTTTTTTCAATTTGACCCTTTTTTTTTTCAAAAATTCACGTTTAACCCACTAGGCAGTGACAAACGGACGAATGCATCTCCCTCCAATGTCCTTTTATAACTCTATAAATCGATCCTAATGTTTTCATTGGTTGCACATGGATATATTAACGACAAAAACAACACCATGGACAGAGGTTACCTTGGCTTACTAGCTTTACCACACCTTGGCATCCTAGCAGGGTTGCATAATACACAAATACTATTATCTTCAAACCATAAACAAAGACGTATCTTCGGTTGCATAATACACATAACATAGACCAAATCAATGCGTACAAACTGAGGAGGGGGAGAGTTTACCTTGCTCTCGAAGATTTATGGACCAAATCAAAGTTTCCAAGGTCCAATATGTTGAATGGAGAGGTTGGGTGAGTTGTGGAGAGGGCAAAACCGAGAGGAAGAAGAAAGGAATGGAACAAGCCTCGGCCAGGGAAGAATGGCCCTTGTATTTGAACAGCAGGTCGGCGCCACGGATCTTGGCGCCGAGCATGGCGCCGCGGTCTCGGCGCCATAGACCACGGCGTCGTGCTCGGCGCCAAGATCCGTGGCGCCGAGCTCCACCATGTCAGCACCGCGTAAATGTTCGGGTGGCTGCACTCCTCAGGGCTCGGCGCCATAACCCATGGCGCCAAGCCGTGTAACCTCGGCGCCATGAGTCATGGCGCTGACCCTAGGGGTCAGAAACGGGTTTAGGTATCCTAGGGGGTTAAACGTGAATTTTTGAAAAAAAAAAGGGTCAAATTGAAAAAAAAATTGGCACATATATATAGTACATGTCCAGATATGCGCTTGATCAATTAATATCTCCATTGTAAAAAGACTGCGATTCTAAGTTTGGTCCGAATCAAATTATTTTAATTTTGCCCCTCTAGATCCTTCAAAAAAATTATTTTAATTTTGAATAAATTTATAGAAAATAGTATAAACTATTATGACTCTAACTAAATAGACATATACACTATAAAAATATATTGCATAACAAATTCAATGATACTCCTTTTGTCTTAAATTGTGTAGTCGTTTTGTCTTCCCTAAATACATAGATTTTACTCCTATTATATACATATAGGATATGTGTAGATATATAATAAAAACTATATATATCTTAAAAAGTTAAAACAACTTACGATCGGACAGATGAAGTAGCTAGTATCTTCTAAATCAGTTTAGTCAAATTATTTAAGGGGCCGTTTGGATCCTTTTATTTTGGTGGAATTGAAATCTACTTAATGGATTAGGCTATTTGGCTTGGAATTTGAGATTTCACAACTTTCCAAAGTTCACATATAAGCCTATCTCAAATTCATAGAGTGAGAGATGAAAATTGATTCTATAGATCACCGTGCTATGTTTCTAATCTTCAACTTATAGCATGCTCTTCAACTCGCTTCGTCCCTATAGTAGAAATGAAACATATAAGCATCTCCCTTGCATGGCTAACGATAGTATACAAATATATTGTATACACAACCATATTAACTTAATTAATATGTGCCTAAATTATAATTTATTAGAATGAATTCAATTCTAAGGATCCAAATGGGTAAGAGTATTTGACCTAACCGCTATACTAAAATAGCATGTTTTTAGTACGGAGGAAGTAGTTTGGAAACGAAATGGTATCTGTGCTCTGCACATATATATTTCTAGCTAGCAATCAGCTTGGCAGAGAGCGAGATCTGAAAATTATTCGCAGGCAGCCTAACTGACAGGACTACGGTTTACATGCACATGTGTTGACAAAGCAAGTCCATTGACTACGTACTCGCATTTTGTTGACTGCATGCCTCAGTGATGCGGTTGGTTTTGTTCATTTAGAGGGAGAGAATGTAATTAACATCATCATCATCATCATCCATGAAATTTGGTGGCGGCGATTGGCGAGTGCGCATCCGACTATCCGATCCGACGATGCTGCCAAGCCCCCGATCGACGGACGACTTGTGACCCGGCGCGCCCTGTTGAACTCGCGCGAGCTCGCTCTCCGTCGTCGTCCGTCCGCGCGACCAGAGCACTAACCTTCAAAACGTCATCAACTGCAAGCTTGGTCGCCCCTTAATTAGCAACCCCTGACGTACGTCACCTTTTCTTTAATTTGTTTTTCTTAGTTGAACGGAAAATCATATCACATGCTGCGACTGCTACTAGCTAGCTAGCTACTTTATTGGTTCCAGCAGGAGGACAAAGGACCAGTTGCATGCATGCATGGATGACGGTGATAGAGCGAAGTCGCCTCTGAATTTCCTCCGTCATGCATCTTCTCACGGTAGGGTGG
>JAHUYU010000160.1:0-29546 GCA_030439765.1 Tripidium arundinaceum
ACATCACTTCCCATGGGCCCAGATGGTTATAGTAATGAGTTCATAAAAGGTTGTTGGACTCTCATTGCAGATGATTTTTACAGGCTATGTGATGAATTTTACATGGGACAGATATGCTTGAAGAGCACCAACAACTCTCATATTGTTTTAATCCCAAAGAAAGATGGTCCACAGGGAGTGGCTGATTATAGGCCAATCTCTCTACTCAACTCTTCTGTTAAGCTGCTAACCAAGCTCTTAGCAAATAGATTGCAACAATCAATCAAGCAACTCATTCACCAGAACCAATATGGTTTCATCAAGTCTAGAACCATTCAAGACTGTCTGGCATGGGCTCTGGAATATATTCACATCTGCCATAAATCAAAGAGGGACCTCATCATCTTGAAATTGGATTTTGAAAAGGCCTTTGATAAAGTTGAACATGAAGAAATCTTGGAAATCTTGAGAGCAAAGGGTTTTGGACAAAAATGGGTAGGTTGAATCAAATCAATTCTGGACTCAGGGACTTCTTCAGTTATGCTAAATGGAGTGTCTGGGAAAATTTTTCAGTGCAAGAGGGGCATAGATAGTGGTTAGTAACCAAGATTCATTATTGAGCTTTGAGGTGAACTCAATTGAAATTGCAAATTTGTTACTGAAAACCATGTTCCCAGAAAAAGCATGGTTCTTCCAGACTACCAAGATCCCCCCTAAAGCTCCAACTGATGGGAGGTACTAGAAAGAGTCAAAGTCAGGAGGACAAAAGTTTTTGATGCAGTTGATATCAAAATTATCTCTATTGGTTTCTTGGAGGCAAATGATTTCACTTCTTCTTTCAATGATTTTATCTCTGATAGAGTTCCACTTCTTGTCAGAATTCAGCCCTCTGACATTCCAGTTCAGGACTTTCCACTGTTTGTTGTATGACATAAGAAACTTATAAAATTATCAAAACTTTGAGACATGAAGGGGAGCTCCATGCCGTCAAACATGATCTAGGGAAAAAAAGAGAGAGGAGAGACAGCAAACAAATAGAAAGGGGCCAACAAGGCCCAAGTCCACCAGTAAAGCAAGGCATCAAACTATAACACCCAAAATAGAAGAAGAAACAGGCTCCATCACTTAGGAAAAGAGTAACAGCTAATAATCATAAAGTACTGAATACAAAGTTCAAAGTAAAAGCAAAAGCAAAAGCAAGAAGCCAAAGACTCCTTCATCTCGAGCTTAGTGATCTTCTTCCTTGTCCTCCTTGTCTTCATGGCTGTTGTCTTTTTTCTGCTTGTCTTCTTTGCTCTTTCTCAGCTTTTTACCTACTGGTTCCATCTTCTTCTTATTCATGAGGACTTGTTCTTCCAACTACTCTTCCTGCAGGCTGCATAGAGAAATCCCAATCTTCTTAAGAGTACAGGAGGGCAATGTTGGCAGTTCAGCAGTGCATCCCAAGCAGTTTCTGACTTTGCATGTGCTTGCCTTAAACCCATTGTTGTTAGCTCTTACTCTGTTGCTTCTCCTGACTACTGAGTCAACAATAGGGGTGCTTGCCTTGTCTTTCCTGCCCTCTTCTTGCTACGAGATTGCTCATCCATCAATTCCTCAGGAATTGCATCTTCAATTTCTTTAGCTATTACTAGTTCAGAGCTGAGCAGGCTGCATGCTTCTGTGATAGAGGGTTTGCAATTTATAGAGATGGGGACCCCCATTGTCCATCAGTCTGTAGCAATTGAGGAAAGCCAGACTCCAACAGTTGTTTGGCCCATTTATGTTGGGCCGGGGCCTGCAAGAGAGCTTGAAAAAATCCCATCCATTGTGCTGGAACCTCAATAGTTGTTTTATCTTTAGTGTCAGCACCTTTCCCCAGTTTTGGTGCCAACCAAAGAGATACATCAGGTCTTGGCATTTCTGGAGTGTTAACAAAAAAGGTTATCACCATGCCTAATTGAATGTTATTCTAAAACACCAAACCACCCTTTCCTTCTGGCTGACCCTGATTGCCCTCCTGCTGGTCAGCAACCAATTGGTTAACTTCCTCAAGGTCCATCCGATCATCCTTTGGTATTTCCATGTGTAGGAAATTTTCCATTGGGGCTTGGTTGGCTGGCAGCTGAATGTGCGTATTCAAATTGTCAGCCACTTCTTCCACAACAGGTTCAGGCTGCTGCTCTGGATTGGTTGGGGGACATTCTGCTGCTCCTCTGCCTAACCCTGTCCTTGTGCTGGATGGATGATCATCTCCTGTGGATCCTCACCAATGGGTGCCTGAGTCAGATCCTGCACCACTACCAAAGGTACAGCAACACTGAGGTCTTGCTGCATATAAATGGGGGCCAGGTTCAGATCAACTTGCTGCCCCCCATTGCGTGGCATGGCTGGTAACTCCTCTGGCCAGGCAGGCCATCCATCTTCTCCAGCTGCCCCAATCTGCTCCTCCTGATTGTTCTGATTGTTCTCTAGAGCCAGTTGATCTGCATGTGCCCCAACCGGTGCTACGACTTGTTGCCCCAGGCCAAAGAAGTCAAACATAGGTGGACCCTGATCCTCAGCGGGTATTGGAACTACGTCCTCATCAGGGGGTCTAGCTCCAAGGTTCTCATGCTGAAGAATCTCAATCTGCACCGTCCATGACTGACCATTGTAGGACAAGGCATCAAAGAACATAGTGAAATGAGGAATAGTTTCAAGGTCTACCACTCTAGCCCTGACAATCAATCTAGCAAGGTGGTCAGGGTCATTGTTCCAGTCAATAGCTCTAGCATATGGCCCCAGTACCGTGTCAATGAATTCCTGCTCCCAATAATCCTCAGGCAGACCCATGAGCATCAACCAGCATTCTTGATTAAACACAACCCGCCTCCAATTCCTCCCCTGATAGCCGCATCGTTCAGCCAGAAGGAAAGGGTGGTTTGGTGTTTTAGAATAACATTCAATTAGGCATGGTGATAACCTTTTTTGTTAACACTCCAGAAATGCCAAGACCTGATGTATCTCTTTGGTTGGCACCAAAACTGGGGAAAGGTGCTGACACTAAAGATAAAACAACTATTGAGGTTCCAGCACAATGGATGGATTTTTTCAAGCTCTCTTGCAGGCCCCGGCCCAACATAAATGGGCCAAACAACTGTTGGAGTCTGGCTTTCCTCAATTGCTACAGACTGATGGACAATGGGGGTCCCCATCTCTATAAATTGCAAACCCTCTATCACAGAAGCATGCAGCCTGCTCAGCTCTGAACTAGTAATAGCTAAAGAAATTGAAGATGCAATTCCTGAGGAATTGATGGATGAGCAATCTCGTAGCAAGAAGAGGGGCAGGAAAGACAAGGCAAGCACCCTATTGTTGACTCAGTAGTCAGGAGAAGCAACAGAGTAAGAGCTAACAACAATGGGTTTAAGGCAAGCACATGCAAAGTCAGAACTGCTTGGGATGCACTGCTGAACTGCCAACATTGCCCTCCTGTACTCTTAAGAAGATTGGGATTTCTCTATGCAGCCTGCAGGAAGAGTAGTTGGAAGAACAAGTCCTCATGAATAAGAAGAAGATGGAACCAGTAGGTAAAAAGCTGAGAAAGAGCAAAGAAGACAAGCAGAAAAAAGACAACAGCCATGAAGACAAGGAGGACAAGGAAGAAGATCACTAAGCTCGAGATGAAGGAGTCTTTGGCTTCTTGCTTTTGCTTTTGCTTTTACTTTGAACTTTGTATTCAGTACTTTATGATTATTAGCTGTTACTCTTTTCCTAAGTGATGGAGCCTGTTTCTTCTTCTATTTTGGGTGTTATAGTTTGATGCCTTGCTTTACTGGTGGACTTGGGCCTTGTTGGCCCCTTTCTATTTGTTTGCTGTCTCTCCTCTCTCTTTTTTCCTAGATCATGTTTGACGGCATGGAGCTCCCCTTCATGTCTCAAAGTTTTGATAATTTTATAAGTTTCTTATGTCATACAACAAACAGTGGAAAGTCCTGAACTGGAATGTCAGAGGGCTGAATTCTGACAAGAAGTGGAACTCTATCAGAGATAAAATCATTGAAAGAAGAAGTGAAATCATTTGCCTCCAAGAAACCAATAGAGATAATTTTGATATCAACTGCATCAAAAACTTTTGTCCTCCTGACTTTGACTCTTTCTAGTACCTCCCATCAGTTGGAGCTTTAGGGGGATCTTGGTAGTCTGGAAGAACCATGCTTTTTCTGGGAACATGGTTTTCAGTAACAAATTTGCAATTTCAATTGAGTTCACCTCAAAGCTCAATAATGAATCTTGGTTACTAACCACTATCTATGCCCCTCTTGCACTGAAAAATTTTCCCAGACACTCCATTTAGCATAACTGAAGAAGTCCCTGAGTCCAGAATTGATTTGATTCAACCTACCCATTTTTGTCCAAAACCCTTTGCTCTCAAGATTTCCAAGATTTCTTCATGTTCAACTTTATCAAAGGCCTTTTCAAAATCCAATTTCAAGATGATGAGGTCCCTCTTTGATTTATGGCAGATGTGAATATATTCCAGAGCCCATGCCAGACAGTCTTGAATGGTTCTAGACTTGATGAAACCATATTGGTTCTGGTGAATGAGTTGCTTGATTGATTGTTGCAATCTATTTGCTAAGAGCTTGGTTAGCAGCTTAACAGAAGAGTTGAGTAGAGAGATTGGCCTATAATCAGCCACTCCCTGTGGACCATCTTTCTTTGGGATTAAAACAATATGAGAGTTGTTGGTGCTCTTCAAGCATATCTGTCCCATGTAAAATTCATCACATAGCCTGTAAAAATCATCTGCAATGAGAGTCCAACAACCTTTTATGAACTCATTACTATAACCATGCTTTTTCTGGGAACATGGTTTTCAGTAACAAATTTGCAATTTCAATTGAGTTCACCTCAAAGCTCAATAATGAATCTTGGTTACTAACCACTATCTATGCCCCTTGCACACCTACTGGCAAAAGAGAGTTTTTGGACTGGTTCAAAGAAATTGACATGCCACCTGACATTGACTGGCTGGTAGTAGGAGATTTCAACCTTATTCGAAGGCCTGAAGACAAAAATAGAGATGGGGCTGATCCCAATGAAATGTTCTTGTTCAATGAAGCCATTAATACTCTGGGGTTGACTGAATTACCTCTACATGGTAGGCAGTTTACTTGGACAAACAAACAGCTCCCACCCCTTTTGGAAAGGCTTGATTGGTTTTTCACATCAAACTCTTGGACAACAAAATTCCCAAACACCTTGGTCAGAACACAGGTAATGGAAACATCAGACCATTGACCTTATGTTGTTGAGATTGGTACAGCTATCCCACAGGCAAAAGTGTTTAGATTTGAAAATCATTAGCTCAGTCATGAGGACTTCATCCAGGTTGTGGTGAATGGTTGGTCAGCTCCTAGTCATATTACTGATCCAGCCAAATTGTTAACAGCTAAATTCAAGGACTTGAGAAAGGAATTGAGGGCTTGGAAACTCAAGCTACCTAAGCTGGCCATAGCTATCCAGAATATCAAATTGGTGCTGCACTTCCTAGAAACTGTGGAACTATTTAGAGACCTATCTCTACCAGAATGGAATTTCTGGAATCTCATCTCTGGAAAACTAATCTCGATGTTAAAGCAGCAGAAAACTTATTGGAAGCAAAGGGGCAGAATAAGATGGGTGAAGGATGGGGATGCAAGTACTAAATTATTTCATGCCCAAGCCACAATAAGGCATAGAAAGAATAGCATTACTACACTCCATGATGGTCTGGGTAATGTTCTGTATAATCATGAGTCAAAGGCTGAGCTTTTGTGGACCTCCTTTAAGGAAAGAATGGGCAAGACTGAATTTGGTCACATGATCTTTAACCTAAGTCAGCTCATCCAGCCTGCTAATGATTTAAACCAACTGGAGGTCCCATTCACAAAGGAAGAAGTGGATGGAGTTGTTCATAACCTCCCCAATAACAAATCCCCAGGCCCAGATGGTTATAGTAATGAGTTCATAAAAGGTTGTTGGACTCTCATTGCAGATGATTTTTACAGGCTATGTGATGAATTTTACATGGGACAGATATGCTTGAAGAGCACCAACAACTCTCATATTGTTTTAATCCCAAAGAAAGATGGTCCACAGGGAGTGGCTGATTATAGGCCAATCTCTCTACTCAACTCTTCTGTTAAGCTGCTAACCAAGCTCTTAGCAAATAGATTGCAACAATCAATCAAGCAACTCATTCACCAGAACCAATATGGTTTCATCAAGTCTAGAACCATTCAAGACTGTCTGGCATGGGCTCTGGAATATATTCACATCTGCCATAAATCAAAGAGGGACCTCATCATTGAAATTGGATTTTGAAAAGGCCTTTGATAAAGTTGAACATGAAGAAATCTTGGAAATCTTGAGAGCAAAGGGTTTTGGACAAAAATGGGTAGGTTGAATCAAATCAATTCTGGACTCAGGGACTTCTTCAGTTATGCTAAATGGAGTGTCTGGGAAAATTTTTCAGTGCAAGAGGGGCATAGATAGTGGTTAGTAACCAAGATTCATTATTGAGCTTTGAGGTGAACTCAATTGAAATTGCAAATTTGTTACTGAAAACCATGTTCCCAGAAAAAGCATGGTTCTTCCAGACTACCAAGATCCCCCCTAAAGCTCCAACTGATGGGAGGTACTAGAAAGAGTCAAAGTCAGGAGGACAAAAGTTTTTGATGCAGTTGATATCAAAATTATCTCTATTGGTTTCTTGGAGGCAAATGATTTCACTTCTTCTTTCAATGATTTTATCTCTGATAGAGTTCCACTTCTTGTCAGAATTCAGCCCTCTGACATTCCAGTTCAGGACTTTCCACTGTTTGTTGTATGACATAAGAAACTTATAAAATTATCAAAACTTTGAGACATGAAGGGGAGCTCCATGCCGTCAAACATGATCTAGGGAAAAAAAGAGAGAGGAGAGACAGCAAACAAATAGAAAGGGGCCAACAAGGCCCAAGTCCACCAGTAAAGCAAGGCATCAAACTATAACACCCAAAATAGAAGAAGAAACAGGCTCCATCACTTAGGAAAAGAGTAACAGCTAATAATCATAAAGTACTGAATACAAAGTTCAAAGTAAAAGCAAAAGCAAAAGCAAGAAGCCAAAGACTCCTTCATCTCGAGCTTAGTGATCTTCTTCCTTGTCCTCCTTGTCTTCATGGCTGTTGTCTTTTTTCTGCTTGTCTTCTTTGCTCTTTCTCAGCTTTTTACCTACTGGTTCCATCTTCTTCTTATTCATGAGGACTTGTTCTTCCAACTACTCTTCCTGCAGGCTGCATAGAGAAATCCCAATCTTCTTAAGAGTACAGGAGGGCAATGTTGGCAGTTCAGCAGTGCATCCCAAGCAGTTTCTGACTTTGCATGTGCTTGCCTTAAACCCATTGTTGTTAGCTCTTACTCTGTTGCTTCTCCTGACTACTGAGTCAACAATAGGGGTGCTTGCCTTGTCTTTCCTGCCCCTCTTCTTGCTACGAGATTGCTCATCCATCAATTCCTCAGGAATTGCATCTTCAATTTCTTTAGCTATTACTAGTTCAGAGCTGAGCAGGCTGCATGCTTCTGTGATAGAGGGTTTGCAATTTATAGAGATGGGGACCCCCATTGTCCATCAGTCTGTAGCAATTGAGGAAAGCCAGACTCCAACAGTTGTTTGGCCCATTTATGTTGGGCCGGGGCCTGCAAGAGAGCTTGAAAAAATCCCATCCATTGTGCTGGAACCTCAATAGTTGTTTTATCTTTAGTGTCAGCACCTTTCCCCAGTTTTGGTGCCAACCAAAGAGATACATCAGGTCTTGGCATTTCTGGAGTGTTAACAAAAAAGGTTATCACCATGCCTAATTGAATGTTATTCTAAAACACCAAACCACCCTTTCCTTCTGGCTGAACGATGCGGCTATCAGGGGAGGAATTGGAGGCGGGTTGTGTTTAATCAAGAATGCTGGTTGATGCTCATGGGTCTGCCTGAGGATTATTGGGAGCAGGAATTCATTGACACGGTACTGGGGCCATATGCTAGAGCTATTGACTGGAACAATGACCCTGACCACCTTGCTAGATTGATTGTCAGGGCTAGAGTGGTAGACCTTGAAACTATTCCTCATTTCACTATGTTCTTTGATGCCTTGTCCTACAATGGTCAGTCATGGACGGTGCAGATTGAGATTCTTCAGCATGAGAACCTTGGAGCTAGACCCCCTGATGAGGACGTAGTTCCAATACCCGCTGAGGATCAGGGTCCACCTATGTTTGACTTCTTTGGCCTGGGGCAACAAGTCGTAGCACCGGTTGGGGCACATGCAGATCAACTGGCTCTAGAGAACAATCAGAACAATCAGGAGGAGCAGATTGGGGCAGCTGGAGAAGATGGATGGCCTGCCTGGCCAGAGGAGTTACCAGCCATGCCACGCAATGGGGGGCAGCAAGTTGATCTGAACCTGGCCCCCATTTATATGCAGCAAGACCTCAGTGTTGCTGTACCTTTGGTAGTGGTGCAGGATCTGACTCAGGCACCCATTGGTGAGGATCCACAGGAGATGATCATCCATCCAGCACAAGGACAGGGTTAGGCAGAGGAGCAGCAGAATGTCCCCCAACCAATCCCAGAGCAGCAGCCTGAACCTGTTGTGGAAGAAGTGGCTGACAATTTGAATACGCACATTCAGCTGCCAGCCAACCAAGCCCCAATGGAAAATTTCCTACACATGGAAATACCAAAGGATGATCGGATGGACCTTGAGGAAGTTAACCAATTGGTTGCTGACCAGCAGGAGGGCAATCAGGGTCAGCCAGAAGGAAAGGGTGGTTTGGTGTTTTAGAATAACATTCAATTAGGCATGGTGATAACCTTTTTTGTTAACACTCCAGAAATGCCAAGACCTGATGTATCTCTTTGGTTGGCACCAAAACTGGGGAAAGGTGCTGACACTAAAGATAAAACAACTATTGAGGTTCCAGCACAATGGATGGGATTTTTTCAAGCTCTCTTGCAGGCCCCGGCCCAACATAAATGGGCCAAACAACTGTTGGAGTCTGGCTTTCCTCAATTGCTACAGACTGATGGACAATGGGGGTCCCCATCTCTATAAATTGCAAACCCTCTATCACAGAAGCATGCAGCCTGCTCAGCTCTGAACTAGTAATAGCTAAAGAAATTGAAGATGCAATTCCTGAGGAATTGATGGATGAGCAATCTCGTAGCAAGAAGAGGGGCAGGAAAGACAAGGCAAGCACCCCTATTGTTGACTCAGTAGTCAGGAGAAGCAACAGAGTAAGAGCTAACAACAATGGGTTTAAGGCAAGCACATGCAAAGTCAGAAACTGCTTGGGATGCACTGCTGAACTGCCAACATTGCCCTCCTGTACTCTTAAGAAGATTGGGATTTCTCTATGCAGCCTGCAGGAAGAGTAGTTGGAAGAACAAGTCCTCATGAATAAGAAGAAGATGGAACCAGTAGGTAAAAAGCTGAGAAAGAGCAAAGAAGACAAGCAGAAAAAAGACAACAGCCATGAAGACAAGGAGGACAAGGAAGAAGATCACTAAGCTCGAGATGAAGGAGTCTTTGGCTTCTTGCTTTTGCTTTTGCTTTTACTTTGAACTTTGTATTCAGTACTTTATGATTATTAGCTGTTACTCTTTTCCTAAGTGATGGAGCCTGTTTCTTCTTCTATTTTGGGTGTTATAGTTTGATGCCTTGCTTTACTGGTGGACTTGGGCCTTGTTGGCCCCTTTCTATTTGATTCAACCTACCCATTTTTGTCCAAAACCCTTTGCTCTCAAGATTTCCAAGATTTCTTCATGTTCAACTTTATCAAAGGCCTTTTCAAAATCCAATTTCAAGATGATGAGGTCCCTCTTTGATTTATGGCAGATGTGAATATATTCCAGAGCCCATGCCAGACAGTCTTGAATGGTTCTAGACTTGATGAAACCATATTGGTTCTGGTGAATGAGTTGCTTGATTGATTGTTGCAATCTATTTGCTAAGAGCTTGGTTAGCAGCTTAACAGAAGAGTTGAGTAGAGAGATTGGCCTATAATCAGCCACTCCCTGTGGACCATCTTTCTTTGGGATTAAAACAATATGAGAGTTGTTGGTGCTCTTCAAGCATATCTGTCCCATGTAAAATTCATCACATAGCCTGTAAAAATCATCTGCAATGAGAGTCCAACAACCTTTTATGAACTCATTACTATAACCATCTGGGCCTGGGGATTTGTTATTGGGGAGGTTATGAACAACTCCATCCACTTCTTCCTTTGTGAATGGGACCTCCAGTTGGTTTAAATCATTAGCAGGCTGGATGAGCTGACTTAGGTTAAAGATCATGTGACCAAATTCAGTCTTGCCCATTCTTTCCTTAAAGGAGGTCCACAAAAGCTCAGCCTTTGACTCATGATTATACAGAACATTACCCAGACCATCATGGAGTGTAGTAATGCTATTCTTTCTATGCCTTATTGTGGCTTGGGCATGAAATAATTTAGTACTTGCATCCCCATCCTTCACCCATCTTATTCTGCCCCTTTGCTTCCAATAAGTTTTCTGCTGCTTTAACATCGAGATTAGTTTTCCAGAGATGAGATTCCAGAAATTCCATTCTGGTAGAGATAGGTCTCTAAATAGTTCCACAGTTTCTAGGAAGTGCAGCACCAATTTGATATTCTGGATAGCTATGGCCAGCTTAGGTAGCTTGAGTTTCCAAGCCCTCAATTCCTTTCTCAAGTCCTTGAATTTAGCTGTTAACAATTTGGCTGGATCAGTAATATGACTAGGAGCTGACCAACCATTCACCACAACCTGGATGAAGTCCTCATGACTGAGCTAATGATTTTCAAATCTAAACACTTTTGCCTGTGGGATAGCTGTACCAATCTCAACAACATAAGGTCAATGGTCTGATGTTTCCATTACCTGTGTTCTGACCAAGGTGTTTGGGAATTTTGTTGTCCAAGAGTTTGATGTGAAAAACCAATCAAGCCTTTCCAAAAGGGGTGGGAGCTGTTTGTTTGTCCAAGTAAACTGCCTACCATGTAGAGGTAATTCAGTCAACCCCAGAGTATTAATGGCTTCATTGAACAAGAACATTTCATTGGGATCAGCCCCATCTCTATTTTTGTCTTCAGGCCTTCGAATAAGGTTGAAATCTCCTACTACCAGCCAGTCAATGTCAGGTGGCATGTCAATTTCTTTGAACCAGTCCAAAAACTCTCTTTTGCCAGTAGGTGTGCAAGGGGCATAGATAGTGGTTAGTAACCAAGATTCATTATTGAGCTTTGAGGTGAACTCAATTGAAATTGCAAATTTGTTACTGAAAACCATGTTCCCAGAAAAAGCATGGTTCTTCCAGACTACCAAGATCCCCCCTAAAGCTCCAACTGATGGGAGGTACTAGAAAGAGTCAAAGTCAGGAGGACAAAAGTTTTTGATGCAGTTGATATCAAAATTATCTCTATTGGTTTCTTGGAGGCAAATGATTTCACTTCTTCTTTCAATGATTTTATCTCTGATAGAGTTCCACTTCTTGTCAGAATTCAGCCCTCTGACATTCCAGTTCAGGACTTTCCACTGTTTGTTGTATGACATAAGAAACTTATAAAATTATCAAAACTTTGAGACATGAAGGGGAGCTCCATGCCGTCAAACATGATCTAGGGAAAAAAAGAGAGAGGAGAGACAGCAAACAAATAGAAAGGGGCCAACAAGGCCCAAGTCCACCAGTAAAGCAAGGCATCAAACTATAACACCCAAAATAGAAGAAGAAACAGGCTCCATCACTTAGGAAAAGAGTAACAGCTAATAATCATAAAGTACTGAATACAAAGTTCAAAGTAAAAGCAAAAGCAAAAGCAAGAAGCCAAAGACTCCTTCATCTCGAGCTTAGTGATCTTCTTCCTTGTCCTCCTTGTCTTCATGGCTGTTGTCTTTTTTCTGCTTGTCTTCTTTGCTCTTTCTCAGCTTTTTACCTACTGGTTCCATCTTCTTCTTATTCATGAGGACTTGTTCTTCCAACTACTCTTCCTGCAGGCTGCATAGAGAAATCCCAATCTTCTTAAGAGTACAGGAGGGCAATGTTGGCAGTTCAGCAGTGCATCCCAAGCAGTTTCTGACTTTGCATGTGCTTGCCTTAAACCCATTGTTGTTAGCTCTTACTCTGTTGCTTCTCCTGACTACTGAGTCAACAATAGGGGTGCTTGCCTTGTCTTTCCTGCCCCTCTTCTTGCTACGAGATTGCTCATCCATCAATTCCTCAGGAATTGCATCTTCAATTTCTTTAGCTATTACTAGTTCAGAGCTGAGCAGGCTGCATGCTTCTGTGATAGAGGGTTTGCAATTTATAGAGATGGGGACCCCCATTGTCCATCAGTCTGTAGCAATTGAGGAAAGCCAGACTCCAACAGTTGTTTGGCCCATTTATGTTGGGCCGGGGCCTGCAAGAGAGCTTGAAAAAATCCCATCCATTGTGCTGGAACCTCAATAGTTGTTTTATCTTTAGTGTCAGCACCTTTCCCCAGTTTTGGTGCCAACCAAAGAGATACATCAGGTCTTGGCATTTCTGGAGTGTTAACAAAAAAGGTTATCACCATGCCTAATTGAATGTTATTCTAAAACACCAAACCACCCTTTCCTTCTGGCTGACCCTGATTGCCCTCCTGCTGGTCAGCAACCAATTGGTTAACTTCCTCAAGGTCCATCCGATCATCCTTTGGTATTTCCATGTGTAGGAAATTTTCCATTGGGGCTTGGTTGGCTGGCAGCTGAATGTGCGTATTCAAATTGTCAGCCACTTCTTCCACAACAGGTTCAGGCTGCTGCTCTGGGATTGGTTGGGGGACATTCTGCTGCTCCTCTGCCTAACCCTGTCCTTGTGCTGGATGGATGATCATCTCCTGTGGATCCTCACCAATGGGTGCCTGAGTCAGATCCTGCACCACTACCAAAGGTACAGCAACACTGAGGTCTTGCTGCATATAAATGGGGGCCAGGTTCAGATCAACTTGCTGCCCCCCATTGCGTGGCATGGCTGGTAACTCCTCTGGCCAGGCAGGCCATCCATCTTCTCCAGCTGCCCCAATCTGCTCCTCCTGATTGTTCTGATTGTTCTCTAGAGCCAGTTGATCTGCATGTGCCCCAACCGGTGCTACGACTTGTTGCCCCAGGCCAAAGAAGTCAAACATAGGTGGACCCTGATCCTCAGCGGGTATTGGAACTACGTCCTCATCAGGGGGTCTAGCTCCAAGGTTCTCATGCTGAAGAATCTCAATCTGCACCGTCCATGACTGACCATTGTAGGACAAGGCATCAAAGAACATAGTGAAATGAGGAATAGTTTCAAGGTCTACCACTCTAGCCCTGACAATCAATCTAGCAAGGTGGTCAGGGTCATTGTTCCAGTCAATAGCTCTAGCATATGGCCCCAGTACCGTGTCAATGAATTCCTGCTCCCAATAATCCTCAGGCAGACCCATGAGCATCAACCAGCATTCTTGATTAAACACAACCCGCCTCCAATTCCTCCCCTGATTATGCCTTACAAAGGAGAAAAAGACATCCCCATAGGGGTGGGGGCTCTCTAAAACGAACTGATCCCTATCATGATCATGCTCAAACCTCACAAAAGCCTGGCCTAGGTGAGTCGGCTGCATATCTCTAATCTGCGTTCTCCTGTGAGCCATAAACTCCCGAACAATTTCTTCTACCGTGGGAAAGTGGAGCACATTACCAGGCAGCGGCGAGATTGTGACGATTGCAAGGTCCTCATTTCTTGGCCTTGGCCTCCTCCCAGCAACAGCACGAACCATCATTGGCCTGTTCGGGATGTTCTCAATATGCATCCCTTGGCTTTCTCATTGGTTATGTCTCTTGTGGTTGATTCATTATTGTCATTGAGATATATATTTGGAGGATACAATCCACAAGGCAAGGTTTGCACCCCCTCGGACTGTACCTTTGCGTTTACTTACTCGTCTTGCTAAGCTTGTTAGTATAGTTCTTGTGTAGTCACTAGGAGTGGTTTAGTAGTAGTTTAATTCTTGCTCCTAGGACTTTGTGTGAGCTCTAGTTTGTAAACCTTTGTTTTAGAACGGTTAGGTGGCTTGCTTTGCATAGAGTTCACTAGAGCTAGCGCAAAACCGCATTACGCCTTTGTCATACTAATCAACTTGCTCTAGTGATTTTGTAGTTTTTAAATAGGCTATTCAACCCCCCTCTAGCCATATTTGGACCTTTCACCAGTGACGGAGCTTTGCCTTGGCAGAGTAATGAAGGAGAGTGACAACCCCTCGCCTTCCCCTGATAGCCGCATCGTTCAGCCAGCAAACAGTAAACCCCCCCCCAAAAGCAAGAAACCCCTCGTTCACTAGCACTAACCGGACGCCATTGCCACATGCTCAGCTCCCAAGCTCTCCACCAGACTCCTCTGTATCACCAACAATGGCTTACCACCGTGCTGATCCTCTTCCTTTCAAGCCCAGAGGGATGCATATTGAGAACATCCCGAACAGGCCAATGATGGTTCGTGCTGTTGCTGGGAGGAGGCCAAGGCCAAGAAATGAGGACCTTGCAATCGTCACAATCTCGCCGCTGCCTGGTAATGTGCTCCACTTTCCCACGGTAGAAGAAATTGTTCGGGAGTTTATGGCTCACAGGAGAACGCAGATTAGAGATATGCAGCCGACTCACCTAGGCCAGGCTTTTGTGAGGTTTGAGCATGATCATGATAGGGATCAGTTCGTTTTAGAGAGCCCCCACCCCTATGGGGATGTCTTTTTCTCCTTTGTAAGGCATAATCAGGGGAGGAATTGGAGGCGGGTTGTGTTTAATCAAGAATGCTGGTTGATGCTCATGGGTCTGCCTGAGGATTATTGGGAGCAGGAATTCATTGACACGGTACTGGGGCCATATGCTAGAGCTATTGACTGGAACAATGACCCTGACCACCTTGCTAGATTGATTGTCAGGGCTAGAGTGGTAGACCTTGAAACTATTCCTCATTTCACTATGTTCTTTGATGCCTTGTCCTACAATGGTCAGTCATGGACGGTGCAGATTGAGATTCTTCAGCATGAGAACCTTGGAGCTAGACCCCCTGATGAGGACGTAGTTCCAATACCCGCTGAGGATCAGGGTCCACCTATGTTTGACTTCTTTGGCCTGGGGCAACAAGTCGTAGCACCGGTTGGGGCACATGCAGATCAACTGGCTCTAGAGAACAATCAGAACAATCAGGAGGAGCAGATTGGGGCAGCTGGAGAAGATGGATGGCCTGCCTGGCCAGAGGAGTTACCAGCCATGCCACGCAATGGGGGGGCAGCAAGTTGATCTGAACCTGGCCCCCATTTATATGCAGCAAGACCTCAGTGTTGCTGTACCTTTGGTAGTGGTGCAGGATCTGACTCAGGCACCCATTGGTGAGGATCCACAGGAGATGATCATCCATCCAGCACAAGGACAGGGTTAGGCAGAGGAGCAGCAGAATGTCCCCCAACCAATCCCAGAGCAGCAGCCTGAACCTGTTGTGGAAGAAGTGGCTGACAATTTGAATACGCACATTCAGCTGCCAGCCAACCAAGCCCCAATGGAAAATTTCCTACACATGGAAATACCAAAGGATGATCGGATGGACCTTGAGGAAGTTAACCAATTGGTTGCTGACCAGCAGGAGGGCAATCAGGGTCAGCCAGAAGGAAAGGGTGGTTTGGTGTTTTAGAATAACATTCAATTAGGCATGGTGATAACCTTTTTTGTTAACACTCCAGAAATGCCAAGACCTGATGTATCTCTTTGGTTGGCACCAAAACTGGGGAAAGGTGCTGACACTAAAGATAAAACAACTATTGAGGTTCCAGCACAATGGATGGGATTTTTTCAAGCTCTCTTGCAGGCCCCGGCCCAACATAAATGGGCCAAACAACTGTTGGAGTCTGGCTTTCCTCAATTGCTACAGACTGATGGACAATGGGGGTCCCCATCTCTATAAATTGCAAACCCTCTATCACAGAAGCATGCAGCCTGCTCAGCTCTGAACTAGTAATAGCTAAAGAAATTGAAGATGCAATTCCTGAGGAATTGATGGATGAGCAATCTCGTAGCAAGAAGAGGGGCAGGAAAGACAAGGCAAGCACCCCTATTGTTGACTCAGTAGTCAGGAGAAGCAACAGAGTAAGAGCTAACAACAATGGGTTTAAGGCAAGCACATGCAAAGTCAGAAACTGCTTGGGATGCACTGCTGAACTGCCAACATTGCCCTCCTGTACTCTTAAGAAGATTGGGATTTCTCTATGCAGCCTGCAGGAAGAGTAGTTGGAAGAACAAGTCCTCATGAATAAGAAGAAGATGGAACCAGTAGGTAAAAAGCTGAGAAAGAGCAAAGAAGACAAGCAGAAAAAAGACAACAGCCATGAAGACAAGGAGGACAAGGAAGAAGATCACTAAGCTCGAGATGAAGGAGTCTTTGGCTTCTTGCTTTTGCTTTTGCTTTTACTTTGAACTTTGTATTCAGTACTTTATGATTATTAGCTGTTACTCTTTTCCTAAGTGATGGAGCCTGTTTCTTCTTCTATTTTGGGTGTTATAGTTTGATGCCTTGCTTTACTGGTGGACTTGGGCCTTGTTGGCCCCTTTCTATTTGTTTGCTGTCTCTCCTCTCTCTTTTTTTCCCTAGATCATGTTTGACGGCATGGAGCTCCCCTTCATGTCTCAAAGTTTTGATAATTTTATAAGTTTCTTATGTCATACAACAAACAGTGGAAAGTCCTGAACTGGAATGTCAGAGGGCTGAATTCTGACAAGAAGTGGAACTCTATCAGAGATAAAATCATTGAAAGAAGAAGTGAAATCATTTGCCTCCAAGAAACCAATAGAGATAATTTTGATATCAACTGCATCAAAAACTTTTGTCCTCCTGACTTTGACTCTTTCTAGTACCTCCCATCAGTTGGAGCTTTAGGGGGGATCTTGGTAGTCTGGAAGAACCATGCTTTTTCTGGGAACATGGTTTTCAGTAACAAATTTGCAATTTCAATTGAGTTCACCTCAAAGCTCAATAATGAATCTTGGTTACTAACCACTATCTATGCCCTTGCACACCTACTGGCAAAAGAGAGTTTTTGGACTGGTTCAAAGAAATTGACATGCCACCTGACATTGACTGGCTGGTAGTAGGAGATTTCAACCTTATTCGAAGGCCTGAAGACAAAAATAGAGATGGGGCTGATCCCAATGAAATGTTCTTGTTCAATGAAGCCATTAATACTCTGGGGTTGACTGAATTACCTCTACATGGTAGGCAGTTTACTTGGACAAACAAACAGCTCCCACCCCTTTTGGAAAGGCTTGATTGGTTTTTCACATCAAACTCTTGGACAACAAAATTCCCAAACACCTTGGTCAGAACACAGGTAATGGAAACATCAGACCATTGACCTTATGTTGTTGAGATTGGTACAGCTATCCCACAGGCAAAAGTGTTTAGATTTGAAAATCATTAGCTCAGTCATGAGGACTTCATCCAGGTTGTGGTGAATGGTTGGTCAGCTCCTAGTCATATTACTGATCCAGCCAAATTGTTAACAGCTAAATTCAAGGACTTGAGAAAGGAATTGAGGGCTTGGAAACTCAAGCTACCTAAGCTGGCCATAGCTATCCAGAATATCAAATTGGTGCTGCACTTCCTAGAAACTGTGGAACTATTTAGAGACCTATCTCTACCAGAATGGAATTTCTGGAATCTCATCTCTGGAAAACTAATCTCGATGTTAAAGCAGCAGAAAACTTATTGGAAGCAAAGGGGCAGAATAAGATGGGTGAAGGATGGGGATGCAAGTACTAAATTATTTCATGCCCAAGCCACAATAAGGCATAGAAAGAATAGCATTACTACACTCCATGATGGTCTGGGTAATGTTCTGTATAATCATGAGTCAAAGGCTGAGCTTTTGTGGACCTCCTTTAAGGAAAGAATGGGCAAGACTGAATTTGGTCACATGATCTTTAACCTAAGTCAGCTCATCCAGCCTGCTAATGATTTAAACCAACTGGAGGTCCCATTCACAAAGGAAGAAGTGGATGGAGTTGTTCATAACCTCCCCAATAACAAATCCCCAGGCCCAGATGGTTATAGTAATGAGTTCATAAAAGGTTGTTGGACTCTCATTGCAGATGATTTTACAGGCTATGTGATGAATTTTACATGGGACAGATATGCTTGAAGAGCACCAACAACTCTCATAATTGTTTTAATCCAAAGAAAGATGGTCCACAGGGAGTGGCTGATTATAGGCCAATCTCTCTACTCAACTCTTCTGTTAAGCTGCTAACCAAGCTCTTAGCAAATAGATTGCAACAATCAATCAAGCAACTCATTCACCAGAACCAATATGGTTTCATCAAGTCTAGAACCATTCAAGACTGTCTGGCATGGGCTCTGGAATATATTCACATCTGCCATAAATCAAAGAGGGACCTCATCATCTTGAAATTGGATTTTGAAAAGGCCTTTGATAAAGTTGAACATGAAGAAATCTTGGAAATCTTGAGAGCAAAGGGTTTTGGACAAAAATGGGTAGGTTGAATCAAATCAATTCTGGACTCAGGGACTTCTTCAGTTATGCTAAATGGAGTGTCTGGGAAAATTTTTTCAGTGCAAGAGGGGGGTCAGGCAGGGGGTGCAAACCTTGCCTTGTGGATTGTATCCTCCAAATATATATCTCAATGACAATAATGAATCAACCACAAGAGACATAACCAATGAGAAAGCCAAGGGACAATAGACACCGAGTTTATCCTGAGGTTCACGTGCTTGCCGGCACACTACGTCCTCGTTGTGTCGGCTATCTCACTTGGTAATTCGCGAGCTCACACCACAAAGGGAATCCCACAAAGGGTGCCGCAAGAATCCACACAAGATGAGTGCACTCAATGACACGAGCAATCCACTAGAGTTGCCTTTGCGAATCTCCCGTGGGGAAGGCACAAGAACCCCCCACAAATGAATCCTTGATTGGGGGCGGACACAATCACCCAAATCCCCTCACCAATCAATCAGGCACCAACCGTCTAGGTGACGGCAATCACCAAGAGTAATAAGAAATACTCAATCACAATCACCACCTAGTGCCACCAAATGCAAGAACACAAAGCATTAGGGTTTCCCCAAATCCTCTCTCAAAATAGCACCAAGATTTGAGAGGGAGAGGAAGGGGGAAGGAGGAGCTCGAGCTTAGATTCAACTTTTCTCACTCAAATCTCAAGCACTAGGGTTTCCCCAAATCCTCTCTCAAAATAGCACCAAGATTTGAGAGGGAGAGGAAGGGAAAGGAGGAGCTCGAGCTTGGATTCAACGTTTCTCCCTGAAATCTCTTCTCTCAACTTGAATCTTCCAAAGATTTGGAGCTAGGAGCAAGGGAGTGAGAAGAGAGAGCCTTGAGTGCTTGGGGGCACCTTTCTCAGAGTTTTGGGCGTGATTTTTGGAGAGGTAACGGCTAAAAGAGAGGGGGGGGCGGCTTATAAAGCTCCCCAAAAAACTGACCGTTGCGACTAGCACCGGTACTACCGGTGCCCACCAGTACTACCGGTACCTAAAAGACAACGCACAGATCTAGATCTGGACAGCTAAAACACTATTCATGGGGCGGCACCGGTACTACCGGTACCCCATCGGTACTTACTGGTCCGGACCGGTACTACCGGTCCAAACAGTACCACCGCTCGCTAAAACGACCGTAACTTCTTGCTCCAAGGTCCGATTTCGATGATCTTGAACATTTTGGAAAGCTTATTCAGAGGGCTACACAACCCATATGAATACATGATCCAAAGCACAATAGATCAAAGCAGGTTTCCAATTCAAGGCCATCCTAAAGTTAGAAGCATACTGAAAAACCTTTTTCTCACTTCAAACTTTTTCTCCTTTACAAATGTGCTAACACCACCAAGTGCACACCACCATGTGCATGTGTGTTAGCTTTTCATAAACATTTTTCAAAGGATTTTCACTCATATCACCACGTCACTAAGCGAGATTAGAGATGCATATGAACTCACACTTAATGGCACTAGATAACCATTGCAATTAAAATTTTTCTCTCTTTATAGTACGGTTATCTATGCTAGATGTGATCACACTCTCTATAGTGTCTTGATCACCAAAAACAAAATGGCTCCTATGATATACCTTTGCCTTGAGCCTTTTTGTTTTTCTCTTTCTTCTTTTTCGAGTTGTGGAGCACTTGATCTATCTCTTGATCATGACTTGGTCTTACACCACCTCCGTATGCCATGTCTTCACCACTTGATCACCTCCTCGTGTATAGACCCTAGCTTGATCATCACACTTAATGACAAGGGTTAGTACACATAGGTTTCATCAATTAATCAAAACCAAACTAAGGCTTTCAACTGGTGAGTGGGACTCAGGATCTGAAGGCCCACCTATCATAGGTGCAAGCGTGGCCTGGCCAGGGAATAGTGATCAGCACTGACGGTGGCGTGGGCTTTGGCGAGGTGGACGACTGTGCCTTGGCCCCAAGCTAGAAATGAATCAAATACCGGTGGGCTCTGCCTCTGCAGGCCTAATGGCCAAATCCTTGTTGGGCGCGGGCTGCTCGAGGATGCCCTTTTCATTAATAGGCACAGTAATTTCCTTCTCTTTACTCCTCCAATCCCCGCTTATTACTGCTTCCAATTACTACCACTTCCTGGCAATTTAGCGCTGTGTCCCGGGATATGCTCGAGGCTGCCTGGTAGCGGGGTCATGCTAGAAAAGCGTGCAAATCCCCCATCAGATGCTTTGCCTGCATGCGTTGGAGACATGTAGCGCTAAATTGCCAGAGTGGTAGTAATTGGAGCAGTAATAAGCGGGATTGGAGGAGTAAAGAGAAGGAAATTACTGTGCCTATTAATGAAAAGGGCATCCTCGAGCAGCCCGCGCCCAACAAGGATTTGGCCATTAGGCCGCAGAGGCAGAGCCCACCGGTATTTGATTCATTTTCTAGCTTTGGGCCAAGGCACAGTCGTCCACCTCGCAAGCCACGCCACCGTCAGTGCTGATCACTATTCCCTGGCCAGCCACGCTTGCACCTAATGATAGGTGGGCCTTCAGATCCTGAGTCCCACTCACCAGTTGAAAGCCTTAGTTTGGTTTTGATTAATTGATGAAACCTATGTGTACTAACCCTTGTCATTAAGTGTGATGATCAAGCTAGGGTTATACACGAGGAGGTGATCAAGTGGTGAAGACATGGCATACGGAGGTGGTGTAAGACCAAGTCATGATCAAGAGATAGATCAAGTGCTCCACAACTCGAAAAAGAAGAAAGAGAAAAACAAAAAGGCTCAAGGCAAAGGTATATCATAGGAGCCATTTTGTTTTGGTGATCAAGACACTATAGAGAGTGTGATCACATCTAGCATAGATAACCGTACTATAAAGAGAGAAAAATTTTAATTGCAATGGTTATCTAGTGCCATTAAGTGTGAGTTCATATGCATCTCTAATCTCGCTTAGTGACGTGGTGATATGAGTGAAAATCCTTTGAAAAATGTTTATGAAAAGCTAACACACATGCACATGGTGGTGTGCACTTGGTGGTGTTAGCACATTTGTAAAGGAGAAAAAGTTTGAAGTGAGAAAAAGGTTTTTTCAGTATGCTTCTAACTTTAGGATGGCCTTTGAATTGGAAACCTGCTTGATCTATTGTGCTTTGGATCATGTATTCATATGGGTTGTTGTAGCCCTCTGAATAAGCTTTCCAAATGTTCAAGATCATCGAAATCGGACCTTGGAGCAAGAAGTTACGGTCGTTTTAGCGAGCGGTGGTACTGTTTGGACCGGTAGTACCGGTCCGGACCAGTAGTACCGATGGGGTACCGGTAGTACCGGTGCCGCCCCATGAATAGTGTTTTAGCTGTCCAGATCTAGATCTGTGCGTTGTCTTTTAGGTACCGGTAGTACTGGTGGGCACCGGTAGTACCGGTGCTAGTCGCAACGGTCAGTTTTTTGGGGAGCTTTATAAGCCGCCCCCTCTCTTTTAGCCGTTACCTCTCCAAAAATCACGCCCAAAACTCTGAGAAAGGTGCCCCAAGCACTCAAGGCTCTCTCTTCTCACTCCCTTGCTCCTAGCTCCAAATCTTTGGAAGATTCAAGTTGAGAGAAGAGATTTCAGGGAGAAACGTTGAATCCAAGCTCGAGCTCCTCCTTTCCCTTCCTCTCCCTCTCAAATCTTGGTGCTATTTTGAGAGAGGATTTGGGGAAACCCTAGTGCTTGAGATTTGAGTGAGAAAAGTTGAATCTAAGCTCGAGCTCCTCCTTCCCCTTCCTCTCCCTCTCAAATCTTGGTGCTATTTGAGAGAGGATTTGGGGAAACCCTAATGCTTTGTGTTCTTGCATTTGGTGGCACTAGGTGGTGATTGTGATTGAGTATTTCTTATTACTCTTGGTGATTGCCGTCACCTAGACGGTTGGTGCCTGATTGATTGGTGAGGGGATTTGGTGATTGTGTCCGCCCCCAATCAAGGATTCATTTGTGGGGGGTTCTTGTGCCTTCCCCACGGGAGATTCGCAAAGGCAACTCTAGTGGATTGCTCGTGTCATTGAGTGCACTCATCTTGTGTGGATTCTTGCGGCACCCTTTGTGGGATTCCCTTTGTGGGTGAGCTCGCGAATTACCAAGTGAGATAGCCGACACAACGAGGACGTAGTGTGCCGGCAAGCACGTGAACCTCAGGATAAACTCGGTGTCTATTGTCCCTTGGCTTTCTCATTGGTTATGTCTCTTGTGGTTGATTCATTATTGTCATTGAGATATATATTTGGAGGATACAATCCACAAGGCAAGGTTTGCACCCCCTGCCTGACCCCCCTCTTGCACTGAAAAATTTTCCCAGACACTCCATTTAGCATAACTGAAGAAGTCCCTGAGTCCAGAATTGATTTGATTCAACCTACCCATTTTTGTCCAAAACCCTTTGCTCTCAAGATTTCCAAGATTTCTTCATGTTCAACTTTATCAAAGGCCTTTTCAAAATCCAATTTCAAGATGATGAGGTCCCTCTTTGATTTATGGCAGATGTGAATATATTCCAGAGCCCATGCCAGACAGTCTTGAATGGTTCTAGACTTGATGAAACCATATTGGTTCTGGTGAATGAGTTGCTTGATTGATTGTTGCAATCTATTTGCTAAGAGCTTGGTTAGCAGCTTAACAGAAGAGTTGAGTAGAGAGATTGGCCTATAATCAGCCACTCCCTGTGGACCATCTTTCTTTGGGATTAAAACAATATGAGAGTTGTTGGTGCTCTTCAAGCATATCTGTCCCATGTAAAATTCATCACATAGCCTGTAAAAATCATCTGCAATGAGAGTCCAACAACCTTTTATGAACTCATTACTATAACCATCTGGGCCTGGGGATTTGTTATTGGGGAGGTTATGAACAACTCCATCCACTTCTTCCTTTGTGAATGGGACCTCCAGTTGGTTTAAATCATTAGCAGGCTGGATGAGCTGACTTAGGTTAAAGATCATGTGACCAAATTCAGTCTTGCCCATTCTTTCCTTAAAGGAGGTCCACAAAAGCTCAGCCTTTGACTCATGATTATACAGAACATTACCCAGACCATCATGGAGTGTAGTAATGCTATTCTTTCTATGCCTTATTGTGGCTTGGGCATGAAATAATTTAGTACTTGCATCCCCATCCTTCACCCATCTTATTCTGCCCCTTTGCTTCCAATAAGTTTTCTGCTGCTTTAACATCGAGATTAGTTTTCCAGAGATGAGATTCCAGAAATTCCATTCTGGTAGAGATAGGTCTCTAAATAGTTCCACAGTTTCTAGGAAGTGCAGCACCAATTTGATATTCTGGATAGCTATGGCCAGCTTAGGGTAGCTTGAGTTTCCAAGCCCTCAATTCCTTTCTCAAGTCCTTGAATTTAGCTGTTAACAATTTGGCTGGATCAGTAATATGACTAGGAGCTGACCAACCATTCACCACAACCTGGATGAAGTCCTCATGACTGAGCTAATGATTTTCAAATCTAAACACTTTTGCCTGTGGGATAGCTGTACCAATCTCAACAACATAAGGTCAATGGTCTGATGTTTCCATTACCATGTGTTCTGACCAAGGTGTTTGGGAATTTTGTTGTCCAAGAGTTTGATGTGAAAAAACCAATCAAGCCTTTCCAAAAGGGGTGGGAGCTGTTTGTTTGTCCAAGTAAACTGCCTACCATGTAGAGGTAATTCAGTCAACCCCAGAGTATTAATGGCTTCATTGAACAAGAACATTTCATTGGGATCAGCCCCATCTCTATTTTTGTCTTCAGGCCTTCGAATAAGGTTGAAATCTCCTACTACCAGCCAGTCAATGTCAGGTGGCATGTCAATTTCTTTGAACCAGTCCAAAAACTCTCTTTTGCCAGTAGGTGTGCAAGGGGCATAGATAGTGGTTAGTAACCAAGATTCATTATTGAGCTTTGAGGTGAACTCAATTGAAATTGCAAATTTGTTACTGAAAACCATGTTCCCAGAAAAAGCATGGTTCTTCCAGACTACCAAGATCCCCCCCTAAAGCTCAACTGATGGGAGGTACTAGAAAGAGTCAAAGTCAGGAGGACAAAAGTTTTTGATGCAGTTGATATCAAAATTATCTCTATTGGTTTCTTGGAGGCAAATGATTTCACTTCTTCTTTCAATGATTTTATCTCTGATAGAGTTCCACTTCTTGTCAGAATTCAGCCCTCTGACATTCCAGTTCAGGACTTTCCACTGTTTGTTGTATGACATAAGAAACTTATAAAATTATCAAAACTTTGAGACATGAAGGGGAGCTCCATGCCGTCAAACATGATCTAGGGAAAAAAAGAGAGAGGAGAAGACAGCAAACAAATAGAAAGGGGCCAACAAGGCCCAAGTCCACCAGTAAAGCAAGGCATCAAACTATAACACCCAAAATAGAAGAAGAAAACAGGCTCCATCACTTAGGAAAAGAGTAACAGCTAATAATCATAAAGTACTGAATACAAAGTTCAAAGTAAAAGCAAAAGCAAAAGCAAGAAGCCAAAGACTCCTTCATCTCGAGCTTAGTGATCTTCTTCCTTGTCCTCCTTGTCTTCATGGCTGTTGTCTTTTTTCTGCTTGTCTTCTTTGCTCTTTCTCAGCTTTTTACCTACTGGTTCCATCTTCTTCTTATTCATGAGGACTTGTTCTTCCAACTACTCTTCCTGCAGGCTGCATAGAGAAATCCCAATCTTCTTAAGAGTACAGGAGGGCAATGTTGGCAGTTCAGCAGTGCATCCCAAGCAGTTTCTGACTTTGCATGTGCTTGCCTTAAACCCATTGTTGTTAGCTCTTACTCTGTTGCTTCTCCTGACTACTGAGTCAACAATAGGGTGCTTGCCTTGTCTTTCCTGCCCCTCTTCTTGCTACGAGATTGCTCATCCATCAATTCCTCAGGAATTGCATCTTCAATTTCTTTAGCTATTACTAGTTCAGAGCTGAGCAGGCTGCATGCTTCTGTGATAGAGGGTTTGCAATTTATAGAGATGGGGACCCCCATTTGTCCATCAGTCTGTAGCAATTGAGGAAAGCCAGACTCCAACAGTTGTTTGGCCCATTTATGTTGGGCCGGGGGCCTGCAAGAGAGCTTGAAAAAAATCCCATCCATTGTGCTGGAACCTCAATAGTTGTTTTATCTTTAGTGTCAGCACCTTTCCCCAGTTTTGGTGCCAACCAAAGAGATACATCAGGTCTTGGCATTTCTGGAGTGTTAACAAAAAAGGTTATCACCATGCCTAATTGAATGTTATTCTAAAACACCAAACCACCCTTTCCTTCTGGCTGACCCTGATTGCCCTCCTGCTGGTCAGCAACCAATTGGTTAACTTCCTCAAGGTCCATCGATCATCCTTTGGTATTTCCATGTGTAGGAAATTTTCCATTGGGGCTTGGTTGGCTGGCAGCTGAATGTGCGTATTCAAATTGTCAGCCACTTCTTCCACAACAAGGTTCAGGCTGCTGCTCTGGGATTGGTTGGGGGACATTCTGCTGCTCCTCTGCCTAACCCTGTCCTTGTGCTGGATGGATGATCATCTCCTGTGGATCCTCACCAATGGGTGCCTGAGTCAGATCCTGCACCACTACCAAAGGTACAGCAACACTGAGGTCTTGCTGCATATAAATGGGGGCCAGGTTCAGATCAACTTGCTGCCCCCCATTGCGTGGCATGGCTGGTAACTCCTCTGGCCAGGCAGGCCATCCATCTTCTCCAGCTGCCCCAATCTGCTCCTCCTGATTGTTCTGATTGTTCTCTAGAGCCAGTTGATCTGCATGTGCCCCAACCGGTGCTACGACTTGTTGCCCCAGGCAAAGAAGTCAAACATAGGTGGACCCTGATCCTCAGCGGGTATTGGAACTACGTCCTCATCAGGGGGTCTAGCTCCAAGGTTCTCATGCTGAAGAATCTCAATCTGCACCGTCCATGACTGACCATTGTAGGACAAGGCATCAAAGAACATAGTGAAATGAGGAATAGTTTCAAGGTCTACCACTCTAGCCCTGACAATCAATCTAGCAAGGTGGTCAGGGTCATTGTTCCAGTCAATAGCTCTAGCATATGGCCCCAGTACCGTGTCAATGAATTCCTGCTCCAATAATCCTCAGGCAGACCCATGAGCATCAACCAGCAGTTCTTGATTAAACACAACCCGCCTCCAATTCCTCCCCTGATTATGCCTTACAAAGGAGAAAAAGACATCCCCATAGGGGTGGGGGCTCTCTAAAACGAACTGATCCCTATCATGATCATGCTCAAACCTCACAAAAGCCTGGCCTAGGTGAGTCGGCTGCATATCTCTAATCTGCGTTCTCCTGTGAGCCATAAACTCCCGAACAATTTCTTCTACCGTGGGAAAGTGGAGCACATTACCAGGCAGCGGCGAGATTGTGACGATTGCAAGGTCCTCATTTCTTGGCCTTGGCCTCCTCCCAGCAACAGCACGAACCATCATTGGCCTGTTCGGGATGTTCTCAATATGCATCCCTCTGGGCTTGAAAGGAAGAGGATCAGCACGGTGGTAAGCCATTGTTGGTGATACAGAGGAGTCTGGTGGAGAGCTTGGGAGCTGAGCATGTGGCAATGGCGTCCGGTTAGTGCTAGTGAACGAGGGGTTTCTTGCTTTTGGGGGGGGGGGGTTTACTGTTTGCTGGCTGAACGATGCGGCTATCAGGGGAAGGCGAGGGGTTGTCACTCTCCTTCATTACTCTGCCAAGGCAAAGCTCCGTCACTGGTGAAAAGGTCCAAATATGGCTAGAGGGGGGTTGAATAGCCTATTTAAAAACTACAAAATCACTAGAGCAAGTTGATTAGTATGACAAAGGCGTAATGCGGTTTTGCGCTAGCTCTAGTGAACTCTATGCAAAGCAAGCCACCTAACCGTTCTAAAACAAAGGTTTACAAACTAGAGCTCACACAAAGTCCTAGGAGCAAGAATTAAACTACTACTAAACCACTCCTAGTGACTACACAAGAACTATACTAACAAGCTTAGCAAGACGAGTAAGTAAACGCAAAGGTACAGTCCGAGGGGGTGCAAACCTTGCCTTGTGGATTGTATCCTCCAAATATATATCTCAATGACAATAATGAATCAACCACAAGAGACATAACCAATGAGAAAGCCAAGGGACAATAGACACCGAGTTTATCCTGAGGTTCACGTGCTTGCCGGCACACTACGTCCTCGTTGTGTCGGCTATCTCACTTGGTAATTCGCGAGCTCACCCACAAAGGGAATCCCACAAAGGGTGCCGCAAGAATCCACACAAGATGAGTGCACTCAATGACACGAGCAATCCACTAGAGTTGCCTTTGCGAATCTCCCGTGGGGAAGGCACAAGAACCCCCCACAAATGAATCCTTGATTGGGGGCGGACACAATCACCAAATCCCCTCACCAATCAATCAGGCACCAACCGTCTAGGTGACGGCAATCACCAAGAGTAATAAGAAATACTCAATCACAATCACCACCTAGTGCCACCAAATGCAAGAACACAAAGCATTAGGGTTTCCCCAAATCCTCTCTCAAAATAGCACCAAGATTTGAGAGGGAGAGGAAGGGGAAGGAGGAGCTCGAGCTTAGATTCAACTTTTCTCACTCAAATCTCAAGCACTAGGGTTTCCCCAAAATCCTCTCTCAAAATAGCACCAAGATTTGAGAGGGAGAGAAGGGAAAGGAGGAGCTCGAGCTTGGATTCAACGTTTCTCCCTGAAATCTCTTCTCTCAACTTGAATCTTCAAAGATTTGGAGCTAGGAGCAAGGGAGTGAGAAGAGAGAGCCTTGAGTGCTTGGGGGCACCTTTCTCAGAGTTTTGGGCGTGATTTTTGGGAGAGGGTAACGGCTAAAAGAGAGGGGGCGGCTTATAAAGCTCCCCAAAAAACTGACCGTTGCGACTAGCACCGGTACTACCGGTGCCCACACAGTACTACCCGGTACCTAAAAGACAACGCACAGATCTAGATCTGGACAGCTAAAACACTATTCATGGGGCGGCACCGGTACTACCGGTACCCCATCGGTACTACTGGTCCGGACCGGTACTACCGGTCCAAACAGTACCACCGCTCGCTAAAACGACCGTAACTTCTTGCTCCAAGGTCCGATTTCGATGATCTTGAAACATTTTGGAAAGCTTATTCAGAGGGCTACACAACCCATATGAATACATGATCCAAAGCACAATAGATCAAAGCAGGTTTCCAATTCAAGGCCATCCTAAAGTTAGAAGCATACTGAAAAACCTTTTTCTCACTTCAAACTTTTTCTCCTTTACAAATGTGCTAACACCACCAAGTGCACACCACCATGTGCATGTGTGTTAGCTTTTCATAAACATTTTTCAAAGGATTTTCACTCATATCACCACGTCACTAAGCGAGATTAGAGATGCATATGAACTCACACTTAATGGCACTAGATAACCATTGCAATTAAAATTTTTCTCTCTTTATAGTACGGTTATCTATGCTAGATGTGATCACACTCTCTATAGTGTCTTGATCACCAAAAACAAAATGGCTCCTATGATATACCTTTGCCTTGAGCCTTTTTGTTTTTCTCTTTCTTCTTTTTCGAGTGTGGAGCACTTGATCTATCTCTTGATCATGACTTGGTCTTACACCACCTCCGTATGCCATGTCTTCACCACTTGATCACCTCCTCGTGTATAACCCTAGCTTGATCATCACACTTAATGACAAGGGTTAGTACACATAGGTTTCATCAATTAATCAAAACCAAACTAAGGCTTTCAACTGGTGAGTGGGACTCAGGATGCTGAAGGCCCACCTATCATAGGTGCAAGCGTGGCTGGCCAGGGAATAGTGATCAGCACTGACGGTGGCGTGGCTTGCGAGGTGGACGACTGTGCCTTGGCCCAAGCTAGAAATGAATCAAATACCGGTGGGCTCTGCCTCTGCGGCCTAATGGCCAAATCCTTGTTGGGCGCGGGCTGCTCGAGGATGCCCTTTTCATTAATAGGCACAGTAATTTCCTTCCTCTT
>JAHUYU010001410.1:0-29709 GCA_030439765.1 Tripidium arundinaceum
ATGAATGATAAATGTAACACTCAGAGTACTCCATAAGATAGCAATAGCAAGTCTAAGTAGATACAAGAGGGAGATTAATTCCTAAGTTACTCCTAGTCACAAGTCAAAGCATACATTGATGTGCAGTATATATTTAGTGGAAGCAAGAGATTAACTTCTATCTATGCATTAGGGACATTACTAAGGAAGAGCAAGAACAGAGCTTGACTACTTCCGTCGCAACCGGTCCTACTTGGCCTACAGACGGGAGGTGGACTACAAAGGACTCAACGAGGCTGTCACCCTCATGATCTATCACACAATCCGGAATGTAGGGTGCATCCGCAGGTAAACAACGTATAAGCACCACGCTTACACAATGTTGACCACTCACCCCGTTTGAACATAAGAGTGAGCGCTTTGCGATCCTATGCATAAACATAATGATAACTCCAACTACACTAAGCATATAATCAAAGTAAACGACGAACATGATAACTATGAATATGATAAATATGAAGAACAATGTCATAGCAAATGTATGAGTAATGAAGGATACAAGGCTATACCAAGCCACACTCTGGACAAGATCGGGAATCCAAGCAGAAAGCTTGACTCTCTCTAGATCTAACTTAGCTAGCTATGCCTATGAATATTTGTGTAGGGAGCTCTGAGGTTGTAGTTTCTCTTCTCGGTTGATCCTTCTGAATGATCTCGGATGCCTCCTAGAGGAGGTATGAGGGGCCTTTTATAGGGGGCACCAGGAGTCCTGTGGGCCCATGAATCCATGGCAATGCTTCATTTGATCCCTTGATTCGAACCGACCTTGATCTACGGCGAATATGGACTCTCAAAGGCGGTGGGAAAACCGACATACGAAGGAGGGGCTGAGGGGTGGCCCCCATAGGCCGGGCGGCCTACAAGCAGGTGGGGCCGGCCAGCCCCACCCAAGCTCCTCTCGCGCTAATCTTTGGCGGTTTGCTTTGAACAGTGGATTTGCGGTCCTTTAAGTCAGTTATGTCGCGGATGATCGTGATTTGCTCTGATGGATAGGTCCACCTTGCCTGTTTCCTGAATAAATCCTCCTGAAAACATAGATTCACCAAAACTTATGGATTTTGTTAATTTAAACCCCTAGACCTATGTTGGTGATCTTATTCATTCATTTTACAAGTTATATTGATGATTTATGATGAACATTAACTACCGTCAACACCTGAATTCTAGATTTCTAGCCATGGATGCTTCTAGGGAGCGCCACACCAAAATCTCGGTCTAATCAATGACTGCATGAATGGTCGTCGATGAGACAATCTAGGCTCCACACACCGCTGGCAGTACGCATTGACCATGGCTGCAGCCTGGCGGAGCGAGACATAAAGCCGCTGCAATGACGAGATAGTCGGTTGTAGACCCAACCGTAACATTTGCATACCTTCTGGTAATTAACGGGTCAACCCGCTAATCCATCTATAAGCTTGACCTGTGTTCTTAATTCATATCCTTTACTTGAGACGAGCAAACTCTAAGTGTGGGAGACTTGTTGACGGTCCTTAAGTACCACTTTTACGGTCAATAGTCCCGCATAAAAGCAACCTAGAAGCAACATCCAACATAGTGGTAGGGTATATTTCTAACAATTTCCACAAGTGTTGGTGAATATTTGCATGCAGGTGGATTTTTCACCAAAATGGAGAGGAATACATGAACAACAACAAAGAATCACACTCTCAGCCAATCAGAGCTCACCACGCAGGCACACATAAGGACCTAAAGGCCAAAGCCCTTTTCTATCCACCCCAACTCAAGGTGGCACATCTTCATCTATAACCAGGGCCAAGATAGGGAGCACCTCACCAAAGATGGGCCCAAGAGGCCCCAGAAGTGGTTTGGGTGACCCTAGCCCATTTGGGGGATCGATCAAACCCCCATGGGGTTCAAACGTGCCCAAATTTCATGGGCTTGCTCTCCACCGCCCCCAGGACACATCCAAGGAGGTGCAGCCCAAGAAGATAGCGGTTCAATGTCGGTTTGGAGGTGGAGAATAAGAAAACAAATAAATGAGAAAGAATATTCTTTGAATACTCCACCTCCTCAAGGCACCTCTCTCCTATAAATAGAGGGGCACCCCTCTCTCATTCTACAGGCAAGACAAGAGTAGAGCTTTAGAGCTTTATTCCAAAGGCATAGTCCTACTTGTAGTAATAGTATAGGGAAAGATAAGAGGAAGAGTTCTAGAGGAGTGCCGAGTCTGTTAGCACCATCCCTAGCTTGTACCTTGTCGGGTGTGACCTCGTCCCGAGTCCACACCTGAGATTTCTAAGGTGATTAAGCGTGCTGTCTAAGTTAGTCAATGCAAGAACCTCACGCTTGTAGCAAGCGATGCTAGTGGATGTCTGAAAACTCCAAAATACCATTGTATTTAAGAAACTAGAGTTTAGAAAACTTTATAATATTGTTGCACTAGGGCCACGTTTTTTTGACTAAACCTCAGTAATTGAACATGGACGCATGATCTCCGAGGACCTCGTATCGCACACGGACACGTGGATCTGGTCTTCATATCGGAACCGGGTAGGACGCAGACGTGTGAGCTCCGAGTGGAGGATGATTCGTATTAGATGCGGACACGTAAGCAGGAATCGAGATGATTCGTATTGATGCGGACACGTGAGCAGCGATCGAGATTTGGTATCACCGGATAGATGATGATGTTACAATCTTTTTAGGTGTAGAGAAGATTGTATTCCTTTGAATGAAGTCGCAATTCCTTAAATCTGGGGTATGGGTGAAAAAACAAAGTGAGTCTCATCCACTTGTCTTGGATGTCAGTAAAGCCAATGTCATTAAACAAAAAGTTGTGAATTTTAACACACATGACAGCTCTAGCAAATGTGTCCAGGAACACAGCATGATAATAGATGAGTTTATCATTTGGTTCTGCCTCTCGCATCTTAGAAAAGAAGTCACTGACATCACCAGATATATCACTAAATTCATCCTTAGTTACATCTTTCGATAAACTCTCAGACATATCAGCAGTTGCCCTGTATCCTTAGAACGGTACAGAATCGGATACAAGATCATAATAGACATGTTTCAAACTAAATGAGTTAAATGTTTCTCATACTAACAGGTTATCAAGATATAATGACTGCTAAACATCATACCCTCTTTTCCAGTTACTGGTAACTAGATTCACTAATGACCTTGCAAGCGCTCTGAATTTTCATCCAGTACAAACACTTTTTGATCACTTAAAATCTGATATAATGGATAATTCTACTAAATATGATCAATTGGCTCATTCCGCTTCTCATGCAACAATATTATAAAGTTTTCTAAACTCTAGTTTCTTAAATACAATGGTATTTTGGAGTTTTCAGACATCCACTAGCATCGCTTGCTACAAGCGTGAGGTTCTTGCATTGACTAACTTAGACAGCACGCTTAATCACCTTAGAAATCTCAGGTGTGGACTCGGGACGAGGTCACACCCGACAAGGTACAAGCTAGGGATGGTGCTAACAGACTCGGCACTCCTCTAGAACTCTTCCTCTTATCTTTCCCTATACTATTACTACAAGTAGGACTATGCCTTTGGAATAAAGCTCTAAAGCTCTACTCTTGTCTTGCCTGTAGAATGAGAGAGGGGTGCCCCTCTATTTATAGGAGAGAGGTGCCTTGAGGAGGTGGAGTATTCAAAGAATATTCTTTCTCATTTATTTGTTTTCTTATTCTCCACCTCCAAACCGACATTGAACCGCTATCTTCTTGGGCTGCACCTCCTTGGATGTGTCCTGGGGGCGGTGGAGAGCAAGCCCATGAAATTTGGGCACGTTTGAACCCCATGGGGGTTTGATCGATCCCCCAAATGGGCTAGGGTCACCCAAACCACTTCTGGGGCCTCTTGGGCCCATCTTTGGTGAGGTGCTCCCTATCTTGGCCCTGGTTATAGATGAAGATGTGCCACCTTGAGTTGGGGTGGATAGAAAAGGGCTTTGGCCTTTAGGTCCTTATGTGTGCCTGCGTGGTGAGCTCTGATTGGCTGAGAGTGTGATTCTTTGTTGTTGTTCATGTATTCCTCTCCATTTTGGTGAAAAATCCACCTGCATGCAAATATTCACCAACACTTGTGGAAATTGTTAGAAATATACCCTACCACTATGTTGGATGTTGCTTCTAGGTTGCTTTTATGCGGGACTATTGACCGTAAAAGTGGTACTTAAGGACCGTCAACAAGTCTCCCACACTTAGAGTTTGCTCGTCTCAAGTAAAGGATATGAATTAAGAACACAGGTCAAGCTTATAGATGGATTAGCGGGTTGACCCGTTAATTACCAGAAGGTATGCAAATGTTACGGTTGGGTCTACAACCGACTATCTCGTCATTGCAGCGGCTTTATGTCTCGCTCCGCCAGGCTGCAGCCATGGTCAATGCGTACTGCCAGCGGTGTGTGGAGCCTAGATTGTCTCATCGACGACCATTCATGCAGTCATTGATTAGACCGAGATTTTGGTGTGGCGCTCCCTAGAAGCATCCATGGCTAGAAATCTAGAATTCAGGTGTTGACGGTAGTTAATGTTCATCATAAATCATCAATATAACTTGTAAAATGAATGAATAAGATCACCAACATAGGTCTAGGGGTTTAAATTAACAAAATCCATAAGTTTTGGTGAATCTATGTTTTCAGGAGGATTTATTCAGGAAACAGGCAAGGTGGACCTATCCATCAGAGCAAATCACGATCATCCGCGACATAACTGACTTAAAGGACCGCAAATCCACTGTTCAAAGCAAACCGCCAAAGATTAGCGCGAGAGGAGCTTGGGTGGGGCTGGCCGGCCCCACCTGCTTGTAGGCCGCCCGGCCTATGGGGGCCACCCCTCAGCCCCTCCTTCGTATGTCGGTTTCCCACCGCCTTTGAGAGTCCATATTCGCCGTAGATCAAGGTCGGTTCGAATCAAGGGATCAAATGAAGCATTGCCATGGATTCATGGGCCCACAGGACTCCTGGTGCCCCCTATAAAAGGCCCCTCATACCTCCTCTAGGAGGCATCCGAGATCATTCAGAAGGATCAACCGAGAAGAGAAACTACAACCTCAGAGCTCCCTACACAAATATTCATAGGCATAGCTAGCTAAGTTAGATCTAGAGAGAGTCAAGCTTTCTGCTTGGATTCCCGATCTTGTCCAGAGTGTGGCTTGGTATAGCCTTGTATCCTTCATTACTCATACATTTGCTATGACATTGTTCTTCATATTTATCATATTCATAGTTATCATGTTCGTCGTTTACTTTGATTATATGCTTAGTGTAGTTGGAGTTATCATTATGTTTATGCATAGGATCGCAAAGCGCTCACTCTTATGTTCAAACGGGGTGAGTGGTCAACATTGTGTAAGCGTGGTGCTTATACGTTGTTTACCTGCGGATGCACCCTACATTCCGGATTGTGTGATAGATCATGAGGGTGACAGCCTCGTTGAGTCCTTTGTAGTCCACCTCCCGTCTGTAGGCCAAGTAGGACCCGGTTGCGACGGAAGTAGTCAAGCTCTGTTCTTGCTCTTCCTTAGTAATGTCCCTAATGCATAGATAGAAGTTAATCTCTTGCTTCCACTAAATATATACTGCACATCAATGTATGCTTTGACTTGTGACTAGGAGTAACTTAGGAATTAATCTCCCTCTTGTATCTACTTAGACTTGCTATTGCTATCTTATGGAGTACTCTGAGTGTTACATTTATCATTCATATATTATTCTATCTCTTGGTTTACCCCTGTTTAAGAGTAAGTGTTTGGTTCATAGATTCATCATAACTTATCAATATATCTTTGCCAGTCCTTCCTTGTGGTAAAAATATAAATAACGATACCTGGAATACTCCCGGTGAAATGCTACAATGGTATATCCGTGCGCTTGCAGAATTCCATATCTTTCTAAGTCACATTAAAATACCATAAGTATTTCTTGGGGTCATTGCTGAAGATTACATCTTTAGTAATGATATTAAGAAATACCAACATCAGGTATAGTAATCTGGCCTGATCTTTTTTGTGCTATATTTTTCATTATCCTGTCTCCTTGCATCATGTAGTAGATCAGAAGAAGGTTGATCCATGCACTGATCTGATCCCCATGAATATGGATCTACTCCCTCCGTCCATTGCACATATCGCACTTTGAGGAGTCAAACAAACTTAAGTTTGACCAAATTTATATGAAAAAACCTAAGATTTATAATATCAAATAATCATCATCAAATCAATCACATCATATATTTTTATACTAATCAATTTTAGAGATACTAATGTTAATACTATTTTTATAAATTTAGTTAAACTTGAGATTGTTTGACTTCTCAAAGTATGAGATGTGCACTTATTTCGAGATGGAGGGAGTAAGTTTGCATGCTACCGCTTCCACCAAATCCTTTAACTTTTAGGCATGCATCTACTCTCTTCCGGTGCTGGAGACACAAACAGGTGCCTGATCTAGGGCATGCTTGGTTGGCTTCCAATTCTTGCTCAACCAAAATCATGACAAGCCAAAATTTGTAGTCATCAATTGGTTCATTGCCAGAGAATTGGCACACCAATGTTTATGGCCAAAATTTTGGTAAGTCTCTAGAAATTTCTTAAATTGCATTAGAGAAAAAGTGTTTTCTATTATTGTTATGCCACTCAATCAAATGCACACCTATATATTTTGCCCTAACTTTGGCAAGCCTTGATTTTGGCAAGCCTAAGTTTTGGCTTGCCATGGTTTTAGTTGAGCAAGAATTGAAAGCCAACCAAACAGGCCCCTAGTCTCCACCCTCTCATGTCATTCTGGCCAACAAAGTATACACATGTGCAGAGTATTGATGCATGAGTGCGGTCTTATTATTCACCAGTCACCACACTATCCCTTCGTGATTCCTATCCCTTCGTGATTCATCTATGTTAGCTCCCTTCATGATTCATTTAGGTAGTGTTTGGTTAGGAGGACTAGGTGGGATGGGATGGGATGGACCCTTTTTGAGGCTGTTTGGATGGGAGTCAGGCAAGGGGCAGAGTCATCCCACTTGGAATATACGTGAAGATGTGGGGCGAAGGCGTCCCCAAGATTTGGGCGGATTTGCTCGTCCCAGCTGGGACAAGTGCTCGAGCGCGGGTACCGAAACCCGAAGGATGGGAAGAAGAAGGGATAGTGTGGTGACTGGTGAATAATAAGACCGCACTCATGCATCAATACTCTGCACATGTGTATACTTTGTTGGCCAGAATGACATGAGAGGGTGGAGACTAGGGGCCTGTTTGGTTGGCTTTCAATTCTTGCTCAACTAAAACCATGGCAAGCCAAAACTTAGGCTTGCCAAAATCAAGGCTTGCCAAAGTTAGGGCAAAATATATAGGTGTGCATTTGATTGAGTGGCATAACAATAATAGAAAACACTTTTTCTCTAATGCAATTTAAGAAATTTCTAGAGACTTACCAAAATTTTGGCCATAAACATTGGTGTGCCAATTCTCTGGCAATGAACCAATTGATGACTACAAATTTTGGCTTGTCATGATTTTGGTTGAGCAAGAATTGGAAGCCAACCAAGCATGCCCTAGATCAGGCACCTGTTTGTGTCTCCAGCACCGGAAGAGAGTAGATGCATGCCTAAAAGTTAAAGGATTTGGTGGAAGCGGTAGCATGCAAACTTACTCCCTCCATCTCGAAATAAGTGCACATCTCATACTTTGAGAAGTCAAACAATCTCAAGTTTAACTAAATTTATAAAAATAGTATTAACATTAGTATCTCTAAAATTGATTAGTATAAAAATATATGATGTGATTGATTTGATGATGATTATTTGATATTATAAATCTTAGGTTTTTTCATATAAATTTGGTCAAACTTAAGTTTGTTTGACTCCTCAAAGTGCGATATGTGCAATGGACGGAGGGAGTAGATCCATATTCATGGGGATCAGATCAGTGCATGGATCAACCTTCTTCTGATCTACTACATGATGCAAGGAGACAGGATAATGAAAAATATAGCACAAAAAAGATCAGGCCAGATTACTATACCTGATGTTGGTATTTCTTAATATCATTACTAAAGATGTAATCTTCAGCAATGACCCCAAGAAATACTTATGGTATTTTAATGTGACTTAGAAAGATATGGAATTCTGCAAGCGCACGGATATACCATTGTAGCATTTCACCGGGAGTATTCCAGGTATCGTTATTTATATTTTTACCACAAGGAAGGACTGGCAAAGATATATTGATAAGTTATGATGAATCTATGAACCAAACACTTACTCTTAAACAGGGGTAAACCAAGAGATAGAATAATATATGAATGATAAATGTAACACTCAGAGTACTCCATAAGATAGCAATAGCAAGTCTAAGTAGATACAAGAGGGAGATTAATTCCTAAGTTACTCCTAGTCACAAGTCAAAGCATACATTGATGTGCAGTATATATTTAGTGGAAGCAAGAGATTAACTTCTATCTATGCATTAGGGACATTACTAAGGAAGAGCAAGAACAGAGCTTGACTACTTCCGTCGCAACCGGGTCCTACTTGGCCTACAGACGGGAGGTGGACTACAAAGGACTCAACGAGGCTGTCACCCTCATGATCTATCACACAATCCGGAATGTAGGGTGCATCCGCAGGTAAACAACGTATAAGCACCACGCTTACACAATGTTGACCACTCACCCCGTTTGAACATAAGAGTGAGCGCTTTGCGATCCTATGCATAAACATAATGATAACTCCAACTACACTAAGCATATAATCAAAGTAAACGACGAACATGATAACTATGAATATGATAAATATGAAGAACAATGTCATAGCAAATGTATGAGTAATGAAGGATACAAGGCTATACCAAGCCACACTCTGGACAAGATCGGGAATCCAAGCAGAAAGCTTGACTCTCTCTAGATCTAACTTAGCTAGCTATGCCTATGAATATTTGTGTAGGGAGCTCTGAGGTTGTAGTTTCTCTTCTCGGTTGATCCTTCTGAATGATCTCGGATGCCTCCTAGAGGAGGTATGAGGGGCCTTTTATAGGGGGCACCAGGAGTCCTGTGGGCCCATGAATCCATGGCAATGCTTCATTTGATCCCTTGATTCGAACCGACCTTGATCTACGGCGAATATGGACTCTCAAAGGCGGTGGGAAACCGACATACGAAGGAGGGGCTGAGGGGTGGCCCCCATAGGCCGGGCGGCCTACAAGCAGGTGGGGCCGGCCAGCCCCACCCAAGCTCCTCTCGCGCTAATCTTTGGCGGTTTGCTTTGAACAGTGGATTTGCGGTCCTTTAAGTCAGTTATGTCGCGGATGATCGTGATTTGCTCTGATGGATAGGTCCACCTTGCCTGTTTCCTGAATAAATCCTCCTGAAAACATAGATTCACCAAAACTTATGGATTTTGTTAATTTAAACCCCTAGACCTATGTTGGTGATCTTATTCATTCATTTTACAAGTTATATTGATGATTTATGATGAACATTAACTACCGTCAACACCTGAATTCTAGATTTCTAGCCATGGATGCTTCTAGGGAGCGCCACACCAAAATCTCGGTCTAATCAATGACTGCATGAATGGTCGTCGATGAGACAATCTAGGCTCCACACACCGCTGGCAGTACGCATTGACCATGGCTGCAGCCTGGCGGAGCGAGACATAAAGCCGCTGCAATGACGAGATAGTCGGTTGTAGACCCAACCGTAACATTTGCATACCTTCTGGTAATTAACGGGTCAACCCGCTAATCCATCTATAAGCTTGACCTGTGTTCTTAATTCATATCCTTTACTTGAGACGAGCAAACTCTAAGTGTGGGAGACTTGTTGACGGTCCTTAAGTACCACTTTTACGGTCAATAGTCCCGCATAAAAGCAACCTAGAAGCAACATCCAACATAGTGGTAGGGTATATTTCTAACAATTTCCACAAGTGTTGGTGAATATTTGCATGCAGGTGGATTTTTCACCAAAATGGAGAGGAATACATGAACAACAACAAAGAATCACACTCTCAGCCAATCAGAGCTCACCACGCAGGCACACATAAGGACCTAAAGGCCAAAGCCCTTTTCTATCCACCCCAACTCAAGGTGGCACATCTTCATCTATAACCAGGGCCAAGATAGGGAGCACCTCACCAAAGATGGGCCCAAGAGGCCCCAGAAGTGGTTTGGGTGACCCTAGCCCATTTGGGGGATCGATCAAACCCCATGGGGTTCAAACGTGCCCAAATTTCATGGGCTTGCTCTCCACCGCCCCCAGGACACATCCAAGGAGGTGCAGCCCAAGAAGATAGCGGTTCAATGTCGGTTTGGAGGTGGAGAATAAGAAAACAAATAAATGAGAAAGAATATTCTTTGAATACTCCACCTCCTCAAGGCACCTCTCTCCTATAAATAGAGGGGCACCCCTCTCTCATTCTACAGGCAAGACAAGAGTAGAGCTTTAGAGCTTTATTCCAAAGGCATAGTCCTACTTGTAGTAATAGTATAGGGAAAGATAAGAGGAAGAGTTCTAGAGGAGTGCCGAGTCTGTTAGCACCATCCCTAGCTTGTACCTTGTCGGGTGTGACCTCGTCCCGAGTCCACACCTGAGATTTCTAAGGTGATTAAGCGTGCTGTCTAAGTTAGTCAATGCAAGAACCTCACGCTTGTAGCAAGCGATGCTAGTGGATGTCTGAAAACTCCAAAATACCATTGTATTTAAGAAACTAGAGTTTAGAAAACTTTATAATATTGTTGCATGAGAAGCGGAATGAGCCAATTGATCATATTTAGTAGAATTATCCATTATATCAGATTTTAAGTGATCAAAAAGTGTTTGTACTGGATGAAAATTCAGAGCGCTTGCAAGGTCATTAGTGAATCTAGTTACCAGTAACTGGAAAAGAGGGTATGATGTTTAGCAGTCATTATATCTTGATAACCTGTTAGTATGAGAAACATTTAACTCATTTAGTTTGAAACATGTCTATTATGATCTTGTATCCGATTCTGTACCGTTCTAAGGATACAGGGCAACTGCTGATATGTCTGATCTTTTTTGTGCTATATTTTTCATTATCCTGTCTCCTTGCATCATGTAGTAGATCAGAAGAAGGTTGATCCATGCACTGATCTGATCCCCATGAATATGGATCTACTCCCTCCGTCCATTGCACATATCGCACTTTGAGGAGTCAAACAAACTTAAGTTTGACCAAATTTATATGAAAAAACCTAAGATTTATAATATCAAATAATCATCATCAAATCAATCACATCATATATTTTTATACTAATCAATTTTAGAGATACTAATGTTAATACTATTTTTATAAATTTAGTTAAACTTGAGATTGTTTGACTTCTCAAAGTATGAGATGTGCACTTATTTCGAGATGGAGGGAGTAAGTTTGCATGCTACCGCTTCCACCAAATCCTTTAACTTTTAGGCATGCATCTACTCTCTTCCGGTGCTGGAGACACAAACAGGTGCCTGATCTAGGGCATGCTTGGTTGGCTTCCAATTCTTGCTCAACCAAAATCATGACAAGCCAAAATTTGTAGTCATCAATTGGTTCATTGCCAGAGAATTGGCACACCAATGTTTATGGCCAAAATTTTGGTAAGTCTCTAGAAATTTCTTAAATTGCATTAGAGAAAAAGTGTTTTCTATTATTGTTATGCCACTCAATCAAATGCACACCTATATATTTTGCCCTAACTTTGGCAAGCCTTGATTTTGGCAAGCCTAAGTTTTGGCTTGCCATGGTTTTAGTTGAGCAAGAATTGAAAGCCAACCAAACAGGCCCCTAGTCTCCACCCTCTCATGTCATTCTGGCCAACAAAGTATACACATGTGCAGAGTATTGATGCATGAGTGCGGTCTTATTATTCACCAGTCACCACACTATCCCTTCGTGATTCCTATCCCTTCGTGATTCATCTATGTTAGCTCCCTTCATGATTCATTTAGGTAGTGTTTGGTTAGGAGGACTAGGTGGGATGGGATGGGATGGACCCTTTTTGAGGCTGTTTGGATGGGAGTCAGGCAAGGGGCAGAGTCATCCCACTTGGAATATACGTGAAGATGTGGGGCGAAGGCGTCCCCAAGATTTGGGCGGATTTGCTCGTCCCAGCTGGGACAAGTGCTCGAGCGCGGGTACCGAAACCCGAAGGATGGGAAGAAGAAGGACGGCCCGTGGGAGAGGCAGTGCATCACGACCAAGCTTGCGCGCGGAGGAGCTCAAAGATGGAGGAACTCGCGGTGCACAGAAACTCGTGAGCGGCGGCGGCGCGTAGGGAGAAGGACCCATTGAGGAAGAAGAGGAGCACCCAAGCGAGGCTCGGAGAGTCGGTGGTGGGACATCTGGCAGGGGCGAGCGCCGCCGCCAGCCTTGCCATCGCGGGCTCCAGTCCCGTCCCTGCATTCGGCTTCTTCTGGATGCGTCCATAGGAAAGGAGGAAGAGAGAGGAAGAAGAAAGAAAAAAATGGAGAGACTGCCATGTAGGCCCCACCTGTCAGGTAGTTGATCCCACCTCTAATGTCTCTAGAACCAAACACGAAACGGGTCGGTTTCATTCCTCCTCAACCAAACAAAAAATAGAGTCGTCCCGTCCCGAAAACCAGAGACGGAACCATCCCACCCACCTTGACTCCCAATCGAACGCTACCTTATGTTATTTCCATCTCATCCTGGCACCACTAGCGGAGCCAAGGGGGGCCAGCGGGGGCCATGCCCTCACCCCCCCCCCAACAATACAAATTTTTTATATAATATATATAGTTAATGGTCTATGTTTATATTAAAAAAGTATAATAAATACAATCTTGTTATATATGTTTATTGATATCTTTTAGACAACAAAATCACATAGAATATAATTAGAATAAAATATTTTGATTTATCTAAATTTGTTTGCCTACCATATTAGGACATATCTATTGAATTTTTTGGTTTTACTAAAATACTTATGTTTCATTATAATTCATATTTTATTGAACTCGTACTTAACTAGCAATAACAATTCGGTAAATATCTCTTTTTATTGTGAATCATAGAACAAACGCACGTCCTACTCTACTATGAACACTTTAGAAATACTAAACCGGTAGATTTCAAGAATAGCGACAATGGTTAAATCGTGAAGAATAGCGAGCATGGTTAAATCGTGAAGAATAGCGAGCATGATTAAACCCTAAACCCCACTGTCAATAGACACTGTCATCTACTGCATGAAGAATAGCGAGCATGGTTAAATCATCAAATACTAGATTAAATCTAGGAAAATAGGAGCCTAACCCTGGGACAAAAATCTAAACAAATAAGCCACACTCAATTCTTATATTTGATGATTTAACCATGCTCGCTATTCTTCATGCAGTAGATGACAGTGTCTATTGACAGTGGGGTTTAGGGTTTAATCATGCTCGCTATTCTTCACGATTTAACCATGCTCGCTATTCTTCACGATTTAACCATTGTCGCTATTCTTGAAATCTACCGGTTTAGTATTTCTAAAGTGTTCATAGTAGAGTAGGACGTGCGTTTGTTCTATGATTCACAATAAAAAGAGATATTTACCGAATTGTTATTGCTAGTTAAGTACGAGTTCAATAAAATATGAATTATAATGAAACATAAGTATTTTAGTAAAACCAAAAAATTCAATAGATATGTCCTAATATGGTAGGCAAACAAATTTAGATAAATCAAAATATTTTATTCTAATTATATTCTATGTGATTTTGTTGTCTAAAAGATATCAATAAACATATATAACAAGATTGTATTTATTATACTTTTTTAATATAAACATAGACCATTAACTATATATATTATATAAAAAATTTGTATTGTTGGGGGGGGGGTGAGGGCATGGCCCCCGCTGGCCCCCCTTGGCTCCGCTAGTGGTGCCAGGATGAGATGGAAATAACATAAGGTAGCGTTCGATTGGGAGTCAAGGTGGGTGGGATGGTTCCGTCTCTGGTTTTCGGGACGGGACGACTCTATTTTTTGTTTGGTTGAGGAGGAATGAAACCGACCCGTTTCGTGTTTGGTTCTAGAGACATTAGAGGTGGGATCAACTACCTGACAGGTGGGGCCTACATGGCAGTCTCTCCATTTTTTTCTTTCTTCTTCCTCTCTCTTCCTCCTTTCCTATGGACGCATCCAGAAGAAGCCGAATGCAGGGACGGGACTGGAGCCCGCGATGGCAAGGCTGGCGGCGGCGCTCGCCCCTGCCAGATGTCCCACCACCGACTCTCCGAGCCTCGCTTGGGTGCTCCTCTTCTTCCTCAATGGGTCCTTCTCCCTACGCGCCGCCGCCGCTCACGAGTTTCTGTGCACCGCGAGTTCCTCCATCTTTGAGCTCCTCCGCGCGCAAGCTTGGTCGTGATGCACTGCCTCTCCCACGGGCCGTCCTTCTTCTTCCCATCCTTCGGGTTTCGGTACCCGCGCTCGAGCACTTGTCCCAGCTGGGACGAGCAAATCCGCCCAAATCTTGGGGACGCCTTCGCCCCACATCTTCACGTATATTCCAAGTGGGATGACTCTGCCCCTTGCCTGACTCCCATCCAAACAGCCTCAAAAAGGGTCCATCCCATCCCATCCCACCTAGTCCTCCTAACCAAACACTACCTAAATGAATCATGAAGGGAGCTAACATAGATGAATCACGAAGGGATAGGAATCACGAAGGGATAGTGTGGTGACTGGTGAATAATAAGACCGCACTCATGCATCAATACTCTGCACATGTGTATACTTTGTTGGCCAGAATGACATGAGAGGGTGGAGACTAGGGGCCTGTTTGGTTGGCTTTCAATTCTTGCTCAACTAAAACCATGGCAAGCCAAAACTTAGGCTTGCCAAAATCAAGGCTTGCCAAAGTTAGGGCAAAATATATAGGTGTGCATTTGATTGAGTGGCATAACAATAATAGAAAACACTTTTTCTCTAATGCAATTTAAGAAATTTCTAGAGACTTACCAAAATTTTGGCCATAAACATTGGTGTGCCAATTCTCTGGCAATGAACCAATTGATGACTACAAATTTTGGCTTGTCATGATTTTGGTTGAGCAAGAATTGGAAGCCAACCAAGCATGCCCTAGATCAGGCACCTGTTTGTGTCTCCAGCACCGGAAGAGAGTAGATGCATGCCTAAAAGTTAAAGGATTTGGTGGAAGCGGTAGCATGCAAACTTACTCCCTCCATCTCGAAATAAGTGCACATCTCATACTTTGAGAAGTCAAACAATCTCAAGTTTAACTAAATTTATAAAAATAGTATTAACATTAGTATCTCTAAAATTGATTAGTATAAAAATATATGATGTGATTGATTTGATGATGATTATTTGATATTATAAATCTTAGGTTTTTTCATATAAATTTGGTCAAACTTAAGTTTGTTTGACTCCTCAAAGTGCGATATGTGCAATGGACGGAGGGAGTAGATCCATATTCATGGGGATCAGATCAGTGCATGGATCAACCTTCTTCTGATCTACTACATGATGCAAGGAGACAGGATAATGAAAAATATAGCACAAAAAAGATCAGACATATCAGCAGTTGCCCTGTATCCTTAGAACGGTACAGAATCGGATACAAGATCATAATAGACATGTTTCAAACTAAATGAGTTAAATGTTTCTCATACTAACAGGTTATCAAGATATAATGACTGCTAAACATCATACCCTCTTTTCCAGTTACTGGTAACTAGATTCACTAATGACCTTGCAAGCGCTCTGAATTTTCATCCAGTACAAACACTTTTTGATCACTTAAAATCTGATATAATGGATAATTCTACTAAATATGATCAATTGGCTCATTCCGCTTCTCATGCAACAATATTATAAAGTTTTCTAAACTCTAGTTTCTTAAATACAATGGTATTTTGGAGTTTTCAGACATCCACTAGCATCGCTTGCTACAAGCGTGAGGTTCTTGCATTGACTAACTTAGACAGCACGCTTAATCACCTTAGAAATCTCAGGTGTGGACTCGGGACGAGGTCACACCCGACAAGGTACAAGCTAGGGATGGTGCTAACAGACTCGGCACTCCTCTAGAACTCTTCCTCTTATCTTTCCCTATACTATTACTACAAGTAGGACTATGCCTTTGGAATAAAGCTCTAAAGCTCTACTCTTGTCTTGCCTGTAGAATGAGAGAGGGGTGCCCCTCTATTTATAGGAGAGAGGTGCCTTGAGGAGGTGGAGTATTCAAAGAATATTCTTTCTCATTTATTTGTTTTCTTATTCTCCACCTCCAAACCGACATTGAACCGCTATCTTCTTGGGCTGCACCTCCTTGGATGTGTCCTGGGGGCGGTGGAGAGCAAGCCCATGAAATTTGGGCACGTTTGAACCCCATGGGGGTTTGATCGATCCCCCAAATGGGCTAGGGTCACCCAAACCACTTCTGGGGCCTCTTGGGCCCATCTTTGGTGAGGTGCTCCCTATCTTGGCCCTGGTTATAGATGAAGATGTGCCACCTTGAGTTGGGGTGGATAGAAAAGGGCTTTGGCCTTTAGGTCCTTATGTGTGCCTGCGTGGTGAGCTCTGATTGGCTGAGAGTGTGATTCTTTGTTGTTGTTCATGTATTCCTCTCCATTTTGGTGAAAAATCCACCTGCATGCAAATATTCACCAACACTTGTGGAAATTGTTAGAAATATACCCTACCACTATGTTGGATGTTGCTTCTAGGTTGCTTTTATGCGGGACTATTGACCGTAAAAGTGGTACTTAAGGACCGTCAACAAGTCTCCCACACTTAGAGTTTGCTCGTCTCAAGTAAAGGATATGAATTAAGAACACAGGTCAAGCTTATAGATGGATTAGCGGGTTGACCCGTTAATTACCAGAAGGTATGCAAATGTTACGGTTGGGTCTACAACCGACTATCTCGTCATTGCAGCGGCTTTATGTCTCGCTCCGCCAGGCTGCAGCCATGGTCAATGCGTACTGCCAGCGGTGTGTGGAGCCTAGATTGTCTCATCGACGACCATTCATGCAGTCATTGATTAGACCGAGATTTTGGTGTGGCGCTCCCTAGAAGCATCCATGGCTAGAAATCTAGAATTCAGGTGTTGACGGTAGTTAATGTTCATCATAAATCATCAATATAACTTGTAAAATGAATGAATAAGATCACCAACATAGGTCTAGGGGTTTAAATTAACAAAATCCATAAGTTTTGGTGAATCTATGTTTTCAGGAGGATTTATTCAGGAAACAGGCAAGGTGGACCTATCCATCAGAGCAAATCACGATCATCCGCGACATAACTGACTTAAAGGACCGCAAATCCACTGTTCAAAGCAAACCGCCAAAGATTAGCGCGAGAGGAGCTTGGGTGGGGCTGGCCGGCCCCACCTGCTTGTAGGCCGCCCGGCCTATGGGGGCCACCCCTCAGCCCCTCCTTCGTATGTCGGTTTCCCACCGCCTTTGAGAGTCCATATTCGCCGTAGATCAAGGTCGGTTCGAATCAAGGGATCAAATGAAGCATTGCCATGGATTCATGGGCCCACAGGACTCCTGGTGCCCCCTATAAAAGGCCCCTCATACCTCCTCTAGGAGGCATCCGAGATCATTCAGAAGGATCAACCGAGAAGAGAAACTACAACCTCAGAGCTCCCTACACAAATATTCATAGGCATAGCTAGCTAAGTTAGATCTAGAGAGAGTCAAGCTTTCTGCTTGGATTCCCGATCTTGTCCAGAGTGTGGCTTGGTATAGCCTTGTATCCTTCATTACTCATACATTTGCTATGACATTGTTCTTCATATTTATCATATTCATAGTTATCATGTTCGTCGTTTACTTTGATTATATGCTTAGTGTAGTTGGAGTTATCATTATGTTTATGCATAGGATCGCAAAGCGCTCACTCTTATGTTCAAACGGGGTGAGTGGTCAACATTGTGTAAGCGTGGTGCTTATACGTTGTTTACCTGCGGATGCACCCTACATTCCGGATTGTGTGATAGATCATGAGGGTGACAGCCTCGTTGAGTCCTTTGTAGTCCACCTCCCGTCTGTAGGCCAAGTAGGACCCGGTTGCGACGGAAGTAGTCAAGCTCTGTTCTTGCTCTTCCTTAGTAATGTCCCTAATGCATAGATAGAAGTTAATCTCTTGCTTCCACTAAATATATACTGCACATCAATGTATGCTTTGACTTGTGACTAGGAGTAACTTAGGAATTAATCTCCCTCTTGTATCTACTTAGACTTGCTATTGCTATCTTATGGAGTACTCTGAGTGTTACATTTATCATTCATATATTATTCTATCTCTTGGTTTACCCCTGTTTAAGAGTAAGTGTTTGGTTCATAGATTCATCATAACTTATCAATATATCTTTGCCAGTCCTTCCTTGTGGTAAAAATATAAATAACGATACCTGGAATACTCCCGGTGAAATGCTACAATGGTATATCCGTGCGCTTGCAGAATTCCATATCTTTCTAAGTCACATTAAAATACCATAAGTATTTCTTGGGGTCATTGCTGAAGATTACATCTTTAGTAATGATATTAAGAAATACCAACATCAGGTATAGTAATCTGGCCTGATCTTTTTTGTGCTATATTTTTCATTATCCTGTCTCCTTGCATCATGTAGTAGATCAGAAGAAGGTTGATCCATGCACTGATCTGATCCCCATGAATATGGATCTACTCCCTCCGTCCATTGCACATATCGCACTTTGAGGAGTCAAACAAACTTAAGTTTGACCAAATTTATATGAAAAAACCTAAGATTTATAATATCAAATAATCATCATCAAATCAATCACATCATATATTTTTATACTAATCAATTTTAGAGATACTAATGTTAATACTATTTTTATAAATTTAGTTAAACTTGAGATTGTTTGACTTCTCAAAGTATGAGATGTGCACTTATTTCGAGATGGAGGGAGTAAGTTTGCATGCTACCGCTTCCACCAAATCCTTTAACTTTTAGGCATGCATCTACTCTCTTCCGGTGCTGGAGACACAAACAGGTGCCTGATCTAGGGCATGCTTGGTTGGCTTCCAATTCTTGCTCAACCAAAATCATGACAAGCCAAAATTTGTAGTCATCAATTGGTTCATTGCCAGAGAATTGGCACACCAATGTTTATGGCCAAAATTTTGGTAAGTCTCTAGAAATTTCTTAAATTGCATTAGAGAAAAAGTGTTTTCTATTATTGTTATGCCACTCAATCAAATGCACACCTATATATTTTGCCCTAACTTTGGCAAGCCTTGATTTTGGCAAGCCTAAGTTTTGGCTTGCCATGGTTTTAGTTGAGCAAGAATTGAAAGCCAACCAAACAGGCCCCTAGTCTCCACCCTCTCATGTCATTCTGGCCAACAAAGTATACACATGTGCAGAGTATTGATGCATGAGTGCGGTCTTATTATTCACCAGTCACCACACTATCCCTTCGTGATTCCTATCCCTTCGTGATTCATCTATGTTAGCTCCCTTCATGATTCATTTAGGTAGTGTTTGGTTAGGAGGACTAGGTGGGATGGGATGGGATGGACCCTTTTTGAGGCTGTTTGGATGGGAGTCAGGCAAGGGGCAGAGTCATCCCACTTGGAATATACGTGAAGATGTGGGGCGAAGGCGTCCCCAAGATTTGGGCGGATTTGCTCGTCCCAGCTGGGACAAGTGCTCGAGCGCGGGTACCGAAACCCGAAGGATGGGAAGAAGAAGGACGGCCCGTGGGAGAGGCAGTGCATCACGACCAAGCTTGCGCGCGGAGGAGCTCAAAGATGGAGGAACTCGCGGTGCACAGAAACTCGTGAGCGGCGGCGGCGCGTAGGGAGAAGGACCCATTGAGGAAGAAGAGGAGCACCCAAGCGAGGCTCGGAGAGTCGGTGGTGGGACATCTGGCAGGGGCGAGCGCCGCCGCCAGCCTTGCCATCGCGGGCTCCAGTCCCGTCCCTGCATTCGGCTTCTTCTGGATGCGTCCATAGGAAAGGAGGAAGAGAGAGGAAGAAGAAAGAAAAAAATGGAGAGACTGCCATGTAGGCCCCACCTGTCAGGTAGTTGATCCCACCTCTAATGTCTCTAGAACCAAACACGAAACGGGTCGGTTTCATTCCTCCTCAACCAAACAAAAAATAGAGTCGTCCCGTCCCGAAAACCAGAGACGGAACCATCCCACCCACCTTGACTCCCAATCGAACGCTACCTTATGTTATTTCCATCTCATCCTGGCACCACTAGCGGAGCCAAGGGGGGCCAGCGGGGGCCATGCCCTCACCCCCCCCCAACAATACAAATTTTTTATATAATATATATAGTTAATGGTCTATGTTTATATTAAAAAAGTATAATAAATACAATCTTGTTATATATGTTTATTGATATCTTTTAGACAACAAAATCACATAGAATATAATTAGAATAAAATATTTTGATTTATCTAAATTTGTTTGCCTACCATATTAGGACATATCTATTGAATTTTTTGGTTTTACTAAAATACTTATGTTTCATTATAATTCATATTTTATTGAACTAGTCCATCTTGGCTGCCAGCGTCCAAGCGACGTCGTCGAACTACCCCAGACGGTGACGGTGGCCATAAATCACGTGCTGACACTGGTGCAGCATGCCATGAAAATAGATCGCGACACCAACACCTGGAACAGTGGCACGAAAACCAATTAGCAGTTTATCATTAAGCTTTTTTTTTGCGTCTATGAAGAATATAATCATCATATACTAATTCATACCTGAGCATTCGTGTAGTCAGTAGTCACCCATGCAAAACAGGCAATGCAGTGCCAGGCCGTAGCGGAGACATGAATTATGCATAGGGGGCTGGTCAAAGAATTTCAAAATATAAGAATTGAGTGTGGCTTATTTGTTTAGATTTTTGTCCCAGGGTTAGGCTCCTATTTTCCTAGATTTAATCTAGTATTTGATGATTTAACCATGCTCGCTATTCTTCATGCAGTAGATGACAGTGTCTATTGACAGTGGGGTTTAGGGTTTAATCATGCTCGCTATTCTTCACGATTTAACCATGCTCGCTATTCTTCACGATTTAACCATTGTCGCTATTCTTGAAATCTACCGGTTTAGTATTTCTAAAGTGTTCATAGTAGAGTAGGACGTGCGTTTGTTCTATGATTCACAATAAAAAGAGATATTTACCGAATTGTTATTGCTAGTTAAGTACGAGTTCAATAAAATATGAATTATAATGAAACATAAGTATTTTAGTAAAACCAAAAAATTCAATAGATATGTCCTAATATGGTAGGCAAACAAATTTAGATAAATCAAAATATTTTATTCTAATTATATTCTATGTGATTTTGTTGTCTAAAAGATATCAATAAACATATATAACAAGATTGTATTTATTATACTTTTTTAATATAAACATAGACCATTAACTATATATATTATATAAAAAATTTGTATTGTTGGGGGGGGGGGGGTGAGGGCATGGCCCCCGCTGGCCCCCTTGGCTCCGCTAGTGGTGCCAGGATGAGATGGAAATAACATAAGGTAGCGTTCGATTGGGAGTCAAGGTGGGTGGGATGGTTCCGTCTCTGGTTTTCGGGACGGGACGACTCTATTTTTTGTTTGGTTGAGGAGGAATGAAACCGACCCGTTTCGTGTTTGGTTCTAGAGACATTAGAGGTGGGATCAACTACCTGACAGGTGGGGCCTACATGGCAGTCTCTCCATTTTTTTCTTCTTCTTCCTCTCTCTTCCTCCTTTCCTATGGACGCATCCAGAAGAAGCCGAATGCAGGGACGGGACTGGAGCCCGCGATGGCAAGGCTGGCGGCGGCGCTCGCCCCTGCCAGATGTCCCACCACCGACTCTCCGAGCCTCGCTTGGGTGCTCCTCTTCTTCCTCAATGGGTCCTTCTCCCTACGCGCCGCCGCCGCTCACGAGTTTCTGTGCACCGCGAGTTCCTCCATCTTTGAGCTCCTCCGCGCGCAAGCTTGGTCGTGATGCACTGCCTCTCCCACGGGCCGTCCTTCTTCTTCCCATCCTTCGGGTTTCGGTACCCGCGCTCGAGCACTTGTCCCAGCTGGGACGAGCAAATCCGCCCAAATCTTGGGACGCCTTCGCCCCACATCTTCACGTATATTCCAAGTGGGATGACTCTGCCCCTTGCCTGACTCCCATCCAAACAGCCTCAAAAAGGGTCCATCCCATCCCATCCCACCTAGTCCTCCTAACCAAACACTACCTAAATGAATCATGAAGGGAGCTAACATAGATGAATCACGAAGGGATAGGAATCACGAAGGGATAGTGTGGTGACTGGTGAATAATAAGACCGCACTCATGCATCAATACTCTGCACATGTGTATACTTTGTTGGCCAGAATGACATGAGAGGGTGGAGACTAGGGGCCTGTTTGGTTGGCTTTCAATTCTTGCTCAACTAAAACCATGGCAAGCCAAAACTTAGGCTTGCCAAAATCAAGGCTTGCCAAAGTTAGGGCAAAATATATAGGTGTGCATTTGATTGAGTGGCATAACAATAATAGAAAACACTTTTTCTCTAATGCAATTTAAGAAATTTCTAGAGACTTACCAAAATTTTGGCCATAAACATTGGTGTGCCAATTCTCTGGCAATGAACCAATTGATGACTACAAATTTTGGCTTGTCATGATTTTGGTTGAGCAAGAATTGGAAGCCAACCAAGCATGCCCTAGATCAGGCACCTGTTTGTGTCTCCAGCACCGGAAGAGAGTAGATGCATGCCTAAAAGTTAAAGGATTTGGTGGAAGCGGTAGCATGCAAACTTACTCCCTCCATCTCGAAATAAGTGCACATCTCATACTTTGAGAAGTCAAACAATCTCAAGTTTAACTAAATTTATAAAAATAGTATTAACATTAGTATCTCTAAAATTGATTAGTATAAAAATATATGATGTGATTGATTTGATGATGATTATTTGATATTATAAATCTTAGGTTTTTTCATATAAATTTGGTCAAACTTAAGTTTGTTTGACTCCTCAAAGTGCGATATGTGCAATGGACGGAGGGAGTAGATCCATATTCATGGGGATCAGATCAGTGCATGGATCAACCTTCTTCTGATCTACTACATGATGCAAGGAGACAGGATAATGAAAAATATAGCACAAAAAAGATCAGGCCAGATTACTATACCTGATGTTGGTATTTCTTAATATCATTACTAAAGATGTAATCTTCAGCAATGACCCCAAGAAATACTTATGGTATTTTAATGTGACTTAGAAAGATATGGAATTCTGCAAGCGCACGGATATACCATTGTAGCATTTCACCGGGAGTATTCCAGGTATCGTTATTTATATTTTTACCACAAGGAAGGACTGGCAAAGATATATTGATAAGTTATGATGAATCTATGAACCAAACACTTACTCTTAAACAGGGGTAAACCAAGAGATAGAATAATATATGAATGATAAATGTAACACTCAGAGTACTCCATAAGATAGCAATAGCAAGTCTAAGTAGATACAAGAGGGAGATTAATTCCTAAGTTACTCCTAGTCACAAGTCAAAGCATACATTGATGTGCAGTATATATTTAGTGGAAGCAAGAGATTAACTTCTATCTATGCATTAGGGACATTACTAAGGAAGAGCAAGAACAGAGCTTGACTACTTCCGTCGCAACCGGGTCCTACTTGGCCTACAGACGGGAGGTGGACTACAAAGGACTCAACGAGGCTGTCACCCTCATGATCTATCACACAATCCGGAATGTAGGGTGCATCCGCAGGTAAACAACGTATAAGCACCACGCTTACACAATGTTGACCACTCACCCCGTTTGAACATAAGAGTGAGCGCTTTGCGATCCTATGCATAAACATAATGATAACTCCAACTACACTAAGCATATAATCAAAGTAAACGACGAACATGATAACTATGAATATGATAAATATGAAGAACAATGTCATAGCAAATGTATGAGTAATGAAGGATACAAGGCTATACCAAGCCACACTCTGGACAAGATCGGGAATCCAAGCAGAAAGCTTGACTCTCTCTAGATCTAACTTAGCTAGCTATGCCTATGAATATTTGTGTAGGGAGCTCTGAGGTTGTAGTTTCTCTTCTCGGTTGATCCTTCTGAATGATCTCGGATGCCTCCTAGAGGAGGTATGAGGGGCCTTTTATAGGGGGCACCAGGAGTCCTGTGGGCCCATGAATCCATGGCAATGCTTCATTTGATCCCTTGATTCGAACCGACCTTGATCTACGGCGAATATGGACTCTCAAAGGCGGTGGGAAACCGACATACGAAGGAGGGGCTGAGGGGTGGCCCCCATAGGCCGGGCGGCCTACAAGCAGGTGGGGCCGGCCAGCCCCACCCAAGCTCCTCTCGCGCTAATCTTTGGCGGTTTGCTTTGAACAGTGGATTTGCGGTCCTTTAAGTCAGTTATGTCGCGGATGATCGTGATTTGCTCTGATGGATAGGTCCACCTTGCCTGTTTCCTGAATAAATCCTCCTGAAAACATAGATTCACCAAAACTTATGGATTTTGTTAATTTAAACCCCTAGACCTATGTTGGTGATCTTATTCATTCATTTTACAAGTTATATTGATGATTTATGATGAACATTAACTACCGTCAACACCTGCATGCAAATATTCACCAACACTTGTGGAAATTGTTAGAAATATACCCTACCACTATGTTGGATGTTGCTTCTAGGTTGCTTTTATGCGGGACTATTGACCGTAAAAGTGGTACTTAAGGACCGTCAACAAGTCTCCCACACTTAGAGTTTGCTCGTCTCAAGTAAAGGATATGAATTAAGAACACAGGTCAAGCTTATAGATGGATTAGCGGGTTGACCCGTTAATTACCAGAAGGTATGCAAATGTTACGGTTGGGTCTACAACCGACTATCTCGTCATTGCAGCGGCTTTATGTCTCGCTCCGCCAGGCTGCAGCCATGGTCAATGCGTACTGCCAGCGGTGTGTGGAGCCTAGATTGTCTCATCGACGACCATTCATGCAGTCATTGATTAGACCGAGATTTTGGTGTGGCGCTCCCTAGAAGCATCCATGGCTAGAAATCTAGAATTCAGGTGTTGACGGTAGTTAATGTTCATCATAAATCATCAATATAACTTGTAAAATGAATGAATAAGATCACCAACATAGGTCTAGGGGTTTAAATTAACAAAATCCATAAGTTTTGGTGAATCTATGTTTTCAGGAGGATTTATTCAGGAAACAGGCAAGGTGGACCTATCCATCAGAGCAAATCACGATCATCCGCGACATAACTGACTTAAAGGACCGCAAATCCACTGTTCAAAGCAAACCGCCAAAGATTAGCGCGAGAGGAGCTTGGGTGGGGCTGGCCGGCCCCACCTGCTTGTAGGCCGCCCGGCCTATGGGGGCCACCCCTCAGCCCCTCCTTCGTATGTCGGTTTCCCACCGCCTTTGAGAGTCCATATTCGCCGTAGATCAAGGTCGGTTCGAATCAAGGGATCAAATGAAGCATTGCCATGGATTCATGGGCCCACAGGACTCCTGGTGCCCCCTATAAAAGGCCCCTCATACCTCCTCTAGGAGGCATCCGAGATCATTCAGAAGGATCAACCGAGAAGAGAAACTACAACCTCAGAGCTCCCTACACAAATATTCATAGGCATAGCTAGCTAAGTTAGATCTAGAGAGAGTCAAGCTTTCTGCTTGGATTCCCGATCTTGTCCAGAGTGTGGCTTGGTATAGCCTTGTATCCTTCATTACTCATACATTTGCTATGACATTGTTCTTCATATTTATCATATTCATAGTTATCATGTTCGTCGTTTACTTTGATTATATGCTTAGTGTAGTTGGAGTTATCATTATGTTTATGCATAGGATCGCAAAGCGCTCACTCTTATGTTCAAACGGGGTGAGTGGTCAACATTGTGTAAGCGTGGTGCTTATACGTTGTTTACCTGCGGATGCACCCTACATTCCGGATTGTGTGATAGATCATGAGGGTGACAGCCTCGTTGAGTCCTTTGTAGTCCACCTCCCGTCTGTAGGCCAAGTAGGACCCGGTTGCGACGGAAGTAGTCAAGCTCTGTTCTTGCTCTTCCTTAGTAATGTCCCTAATGCATAGATAGAAGTTAATCTCTTGCTTCCACTAAATATATACTGCACATCAATGTATGCTTTGACTTGTGACTAGGAGTAACTTAGGAATTAATCTCCCTCTTGTATCTACTTAGACTTGCTATTGCTATCTTATGGAGTACTCTGAGTGTTACATTTATCATTCATATATTATTCTATCTCTTGGTTTACCCCTGTTTAAGAGTAAGTGTTTGGTTCATAGATTCATCATAACTTATCAATATATCTTTGCCAGTCCTTCCTTGTGGTAAAAATATAAATAACGATACCTGGAATACTCCCGGTGAAATGCTACAATGGTATATCCGTGCGCTTGCAGAATTCCATATCTTTCTAAGTCACATTAAAATACCATAAGTATTTCTTGGGGTCATTGCTGAAGATTACATCTTTAGTAATGATATTAAGAAATACCAACATCAGGTATAGTAATCTGGCCTGATCTTTTTTGTGCTATATTTTTCATTATCCTGTCTCCTTGCATCATGTAGTAGATCAGAAGAAGGTTGATCCATGCACTGATCTGATCCCCATGAATATGGATCTACTCCCTCCGTCCATTGCACATATCGCACTTTGAGGAGTCAAACAAACTTAAGTTTGACCAAATTTATATGAAAAAACCTAAGATTTATAATATCAAATAATCATCATCAAATCAATCACATCATATATTTTTATACTAATCAATTTTAGAGATACTAATGTTAATACTATTTTTATAAATTTAGTTAAACTTGAGATTGTTTGACTTCTCAAAGTATGAGATGTGCACTTATTTCGAGATGGAGGGAGTAAGTTTGCATGCTACCGCTTCCACCAAATCCTTTAACTTTTAGGCATGCATCTACTCTCTTCCGGTGCTGGAGACACAAACAGGTGCCTGATCTAGGGCATGCTTGGTTGGCTTCCAATTCTTGCTCAACCAAAATCATGACAAGCCAAAATTTGTAGTCATCAATTGGTTCATTGCCAGAGAATTGGCACACCAATGTTTATGGCCAAAATTTTGGTAAGTCTCTAGAAATTTCTTAAATTGCATTAGAGAAAAAGTGTTTTCTATTATTGTTATGCCACTCAATCAAATGCACACCTATATATTTTGCCCTAACTTTGGCAAGCCTTGATTTTGGCAAGCCTAAGTTTTGGCTTGCCATGGTTTTAGTTGAGCAAGAATTGAAAGCCAACCAAACAGGCCCCTAGTCTCCACCCTCTCATGTCATTCTGGCCAACAAAGTATACACATGTGCAGAGTATTGATGCATGAGTGCGGTCTTATTATTCACCAGTCACCACACTATCCCTTCGTGATTCCTATCCCTTCGTGATTCATCTATGTTAGCTCCCTTCATGATTCATTTAGGTAGTGTTTGGTTAGGAGGACTAGGTGGGATGGGATGGGATGGACCCTTTTTGAGGCTGTTTGGATGGGAGTCAGGCAAGGGGCAGAGTCATCCCACTTGGAATATACGTGAAGATGTGGGGCGAAGGCGTCCCCAAGATTTGGGCGGATTTGCTCGTCCCAGCTGGGACAAGTGCTCGAGCGCGGGTACCGAAACCCGAAGGATGGGAAGAAGAAGGACGGCCCGTGGGAGAGGCAGTGCATCACGACCAAGCTTGCGCGCGGAGGAGCTCAAAGATGGAGGAACTCGCGGTGCACAGAAACTCGTGAGCGGCGGCGGCGCGTAGGGAGAAGGACCCATTGAGGAAGAAGAGGAGCACCCAAGCGAGGCTCGGAGAGTCGGTGGTGGGACATCTGGCAGGGGCGAGCGCCGCCGCCAGCCTTGCCATCGCGGGCTCCAGTCCCGTCCCTGCATTCGGCTTCTTCTGGATGCGTCCATAGGAAAGGAGGAAGAGAGAGGAAGAAGAAAGAAAAAATGGAGAGACTGCCATGTAGGCCCCACCTGTCAGGTAGTTGATCCCACCTCTAATGTCTCTAGAACCAAACACGAAACGGGTCGGTTTCATTCCTCCTCAACCAAACAAAAATAGAGTCGTCCCGTCCCGAAAACCAGAGACGGAACCATCCCACCCACCTTGACTCCCAATCGAACGCTACCTTATGTTATTTCCATCTCATCCTGGCACCACTAGCGGAGCCAAGGGGGGCCAGCGGGGGCCATGCCCTCACCCCCCCCCCCCAACAATACAAATTTTTTATATAATATATATAGTTAATGGTCTATGTTTATATTAAAAAAGTATAATAAATACAATCTTGTTATATATGTTTATTGATATCTTTTAGACAACAAAATCACATAGAATATAATTAGAATAAAATATTTTGATTTATCTAAATTTGTTTGCCTACCATATTAGGACATATCTATTGAATTTTTTGGTTTTACTAAAATACTTATGTTTCATTATAATTCATATTTTATTGAACTCGTACTTAACTAGCAATAACAATTCGGTAAATATCTCTTTTTATTGTGAATCATAGAACAAACGCACGTCCTACTCTACTATGAACACTTTAGAAATACTAAACCGGTAGATTTCAAGAATAGCGACAATGGTTAAATCGTGAAGAATAGCGAGCATGGTTAAATCGTGAAGAATAGCGAGCATGATTAAACCCTAAACCCCACTGTCAATAGACACTGTCATCTACTGCATGAAGAATAGCGAGCATGGTTAAATCATCAAATACTAGATTAAATCTAGGAAAATAGGAGCCTAACCCTGGGACAAAAATCTAAACAAATAAGCCACACTCAATTCTTATATTTTGAAATTCTTTGACCAGCCCCCTATGCATAATTCATGTCTCCGCTACGGCCTGGCACTGCATTGCCTGTTTTGCATGGGTGACTACTGACTACACGAATGCTCAGGTATGAATTAGTATATGATGATTATATTCTTCATAGACGCAAAAAAAAAGCTTAATGATAAACTGCTAATTGGTTTTCGTGCCACTGTTCCAGGTGTTGGTGTCGCGATCTATTTTCATGGCATGCTGCACCAGTGTCAGCACGTGATTTATGGCCACCGTCACCGTCTGGGGTAGTTCGACGACGTCGCTTGGACGCTGGCAGCCAAGATGGACTAGTTCAATAAAATATGAATTATAATGAAACATAAGTATTTTAGTAAAACCAAAAAATTCAATAGATATGTCCTAATATGGTAGGCAAACAAATTTAGATAAATCAAAATATTTTATTCTAATTATATTCTATGTGATTTTGTTGTCTAAAAGATATCAATAAACATATATAACAAGATTGTATTTATTATACTTTTTTAATATAAACATAGACCATTAACTATATATATTATATAAAAAATTTGTATTGTTGGGGGGGGGTGAGGGCATGGCCCCCGCTGGCCCCCCTTGGCTCCGCTAGTGGTGCCAGGATGAGATGGAAATAACATAAGGTAGCGTTCGATTGGGAGTCAAGGTGGGTGGGATGGTTCCGTCTCTGGTTTTCGGGACGGGACGACTCTATTTTTGTTTGGTTGAGGAGGAATGAAACCGACCCGTTTCGTGTTTGGTTCTAGAGACATTAGAGGTGGGATCAACTACCTGACAGGT
>JAHUYU010002412.1:0-30059 GCA_030439765.1 Tripidium arundinaceum
TATCTTGGGTTGCCCGACCTGTTCGGGGACAAAGTGCTCTTGGAAGCGCGCTAGGTCTCATCTCTCGTCATGGGAGTATAGCTGGTCAGGGTAAGCCCCTTGTGGATCCTGTGGTCACTCTTTTCGGAAGTGTTCATGAAAAGATGCCTGAGATAATGGGGAGCATGAGGAGCACATTGTTTCCCAACTTTGGCAGCATGTTTAGTGTTGCCGAACAGCAGCAGGTAAAAGCTGACTGGGATGCTGAGAGTCAAAGGGAGGGTGAAGATTATCCTTCAGATCATGGTGGCGATGACATTGAGGATAACCTCGAAAGCCCACTTATTTCTCGTCAAGCAACAAGTGTGGAAGGAAAGGAGATTGCTGCACCTCATGGTAGCATAATGGGTGCTGTGGGAAGAAGCAGTAGCCTGCAGGGAGGGGATGCAGTAAGCAGCATGGGCATTGGTGGAGGATGGCAGTTGGCGTGGAAATGGACTGAGAGAGAGGGCGAAGATGGGCAAAAGGAAGGTGGCTTCCAGCGTATTTATTTGCATGAGGAGGGCGTACAAGGCAACAGGGGTTCTATATTGTCATTGCCAGGAGGGGATGTTCCTCCTGGTGGTGAGTTCATCCAGGCTGCAGCTCTTGTGAGCCAACCAGCTCTTTACTCTAAGGAACTGCTAGAGCAACGTGCTGCTGGTCCTGCGATGATGCATCCATCTGAGGCAGTTGCTAAAGGTCCAAGGTGGGCCGACCTATTTGAGCCTGGAGTGAAGCATGCACTGTTTGTTGGCATAGGAATACAGATCCTGCAACAGGTAACAAGTCTTTGCCTGGTATTGGTACTTAATTTAGCACTTCAGAAATGCCAAAAGAATTTCTTCTAGTCCTTTGATGCATTAAAGTTCTCTCTCAAAACTAAAGAGGTAAATTATGCATGTTGATGCTATGTGCTTTACTTTCGCTAATAACTTTCTTAAGCTCTTACTTTTGGCCTTACCAGCAAAGATAGGAACCTGGGATTTATGGTAAGCAACTCGGTATTTTACTGCTGTTTCTGAATAAACAAACCTAATAACTTTCACGTTTGTGGCATACTTTTGTTTATGTTTTAACTGTTTTTTTTTCCGTCAATGAGGTATATAAAGTGTTATTGTGTTCATTAACTATCTTTTATGTAGTTTGCTGGCATCAATGGTGTTCTCTACTACACTCCTCAAATTCTTGAGCAAGCAGGTGTTGGTGTTCTTCTGTCGAACATTGGCCTTAGCGCATCTTCTGCGTCGATTCTTATCAGTGCCTTGACAACCTTATTGATGCTTCCAAGCATTGGTATTGCAATGAGGCTCATGGATATGTCTGGAAGGAGGTTAGGTTTTGTGCTTCCTTTCTTATCTTTGCGTAATGACATTCTTTTGTAGAAGTAAAATCCGTAATAATTTGTTTATCTTGATTCTTATTCAGGTTTCTTCTCCTTGCGACAATCCCTATCTTGATAGTTGCACTAGTTGTCTTGGTCGTGGTCAATATTTTGGATGTGGGAACCATGGTGCATGCTGCACTCTCCACGATTAGCGTCATAGTCTATTTCTGCTTCTTTGTCATGGGGTTTGGGCCTATTCCCAACATTCTCTGTGCAGAGATCTTTCCCACCACCGTCCGCGGCATCTGCATAGCCATCTGCGCCTTAACCTTCTGGATTGGTGACATTATCGTGACATACACGCTTCCTGTGATGCTGAATGCCATCGGGCTCGCTGGTGTCTTTGGGATATACGCCGTTGTTTGCATCCTGGCTCTTGTATTTGTATTCATCAAGGTGCCGGAGACAAAGGGCATGCCTCTCGAGGTCATCACTGAGTTCTTCTCTGTTGGAGCAAAGCAAGCCAAGGAAGCGAGGGAAGATTAATCACCCAGACCCAGCGGCCAGCATCGCTTGCGGGAATTTTGTGGTTTGCACACTTCACTGTGGTTAATCCTGTGATGCCTTGTGAAAGAAACTTTTGGGGTACTTGACCGACGAAGTGGGGGACTGTAAGGCACCTAAAGAGATGATTTGGCTGTACATTGTGAGGCTTGATTCTGTCATAGGCTGGCCTTCAGAACTAGGAAGGATGTGTAGATCATCTGTTATTTTTTGCTTGGAGACTTTGTGCTTGTGTTCGTTGGATTTTTTAATTTTTTTTTTGGCGTATGTAACTAGTGGTGTATGACAGTTATGCTATTGGTTTCTTTGTGTTGTCAACTTCCTCTCCATCACGAGTGCTGTGTTTGCGCAGCCGAGTGCGTGGCAATCCTGTTGTTGGCAGAATGCTAGTGCGCAGTTGTGTTGTCAGTTTATTGGTAGCTGCTAAAGCGAAAGGGCCTTCGACTTCCGGTTGTTGAGGAAAAGATCACTGGTGGTTTGTTCCTGTGGTTATCTCCATTAGTGGCCGAGAAAGTAGAATTCCAGCAAGCCGAGTGCATGAGTGCGTCTCCAATGGAGACAGAATGAAGAATTATAGCCGTCTGATACTTGAGGCTGCCAAGCACAACAGTCCCTGTTGGCTGTTCGAGTGTAACCAGTGATCAGTTCTAGGGCTTTTCATGGTTGCTTTGGCGACCCATAATATAGCACAGAGAAAAAGGCCATCATGTGTTCGCTTCTAGTGGTCCCTCCGGTTTGGAGGATCGGGTTGGAAAAGCTGAGGTCCCAAGTTGCCGGCAAAGCTCTTATGGCGTTGTTCGTTTGTTCTTTTCAGCCGATTTATCAGTCATACTTTAACTTATTCTCTCTTATAGAAATATTATTGAATCAGTTAAAGTATGACTGATAAATCGGCTGAAAAGAACAAACGAACAACGCCATAAGAGCTTTGCCGGCAACTTGGGACCTCAGCTTTTCCAACCCGATCCTCCAAACCGGAGGGACCACTAGAAGCGAACACATGATGGCCTTTTTCTCTGTGCTATATTATGGGTCGCCAAAGCAACCATGAAAAGCCCTAGAACTGATCACTGGTTACACTCGAACAGCCAACAGGGACTGTTGTGCTTGGCAGCCTCAAGTATCAGACGGCTATAATTCTTCATTCTGTCTCCATTGGAGACGCACTCATGCACTCGGCTTGCTGGAATTCTACTTTCTCGGCCACTAATGGAGATAACCACAGGAACAAACCACCAGTGATCTTTTCCTCAACAACCGGAAGTCGAAGGCCCTTTCGCTTTAGCAGCTACCAATAAACTGACAACACAACTGCGCACTAGCATTCTGCCAACAACAGGATTGCCACGCACTCGGCTGCGCAAACACAGCACTCGTGATGGAGAGGAAGTTGACAACACAAAGAAACCAATAGCATAACTGTCATACACCACTAGTTACATACGCCAAAAAAAAAATTAAAAAATCCAACGAACACAAGCACAAAGTCTCCAAGCAAAAAATTAACAGATGATCTACACATCCTTCCTAGTTCTGAAGGCCAGCCTATGACAGAATCAAGCCTCACAATGTACAGCCAAATCATCTCTTTAGGTGCCTTACAGTCCCCCACTTCGTCGGTCAAGTACCCCAAAAGTTTCTTTCACAAGGCATCACAGGATTAACCACAGTGAAGTGTGCAAACCACAAAATTCCCGCAAGCGATGCTGGCCGCTGGGTCTGGGTGATTAATCTTCCCTCGCTTCCTTGGCTTGCTTTGCTCCAACAGAGAAGAACTCAGTGATGACCTCGAGAGGCATGCCCTTTGTCTCCGGCACCTTGATGAATACAAATACAAGAGCCAGGATGCAAACAACGGCGTATATCCCAAAGACACCAGCGAGCCCGATGGCATTCAGCATCACAGGAAGCGTGTATGTCACGATAATGTCACCAATCCAGAAGGTTAAGGCGCAGATGGCTATGCAGATGCCGCGGACGGTGGTGGGAAAGATCTCTGCACAGAGAATGTTGGGAATAGGCCCAAACCCCATGACAAAGAAGCAGAAATAGACTATGACGCTAATCGTGGAGAGTGCAGCATGCACCATGGTTCCCACATCCAAAATATTGACCACGACCAAGACAACTAGTGCAACTATCAAGATAGGGATTGTCGCAAGGAGAAGAAACCTGAATAAGAATCAAGATAAACAAATTATTACGGATTTTACTTCTACAAAAGAATGTCATTACGCAAAGATAAGAAAGGAAGCACAAAACCTAACCTCCTTCCAGACATATCCATGAGCCTCATTGCAATACCAATGCTTGGAAGCATCAATAAGGTTGTCAAGGCACTGATAAGAATCGACGCAGAAGATGCGCTAAGGCCAATGTTCGACAGAAGAACACCAACACCTGCTTGCTCAAGAATTTGAGGAGTGTAGTAGAGAACACCATTGATGCCAGCAAACTACATAAAAGATAGTTAATGAACACAATAACACTTTATATACCTCATTGACGGAAAAAAAAACAGTTAAAACATAAACAAAAGTATGCCACAAACGTGAAAGTTATTAGGTTTGTTTATTCAGAAACAGCAGTAAAATACCGAGTTGCTTACCATAAATCCCAGGTTCCTATCTTTGCTGGTAAGGCCAAAAGTAAGAGCTTAAGAAAGTTATTAGCGAAAGTAAAGCACATAGCATCAACATGCATAATTTACCTCTTTAGTTTTGAGAGAGAACTTTAATGCATCAAAGGACTAGAAGAAATTCTTTTGGCATTTCTGAAGTGCTAAATTAAGTACCAATACCAGGCAAAGACTTGTTACCTGTTGCAGGATCTGTATTCCTATGCCAACAAACAGTGCATGCTTCACTCCAGGCTCAAATAGGTCGGCCCACCTTGGACCTTTAGCAACTGCCTCAGATGGATGCATCATCGCAGGACCAGCAGCACGTTGCTCTAGCAGTTCCTTAGAGTAAAGAGCTGGTTGGCTCACAAGAGCTGCAGCCTGGATGAACTCACCACCAGGAGGAACATCCCCTCCTGGCAATGACAATATAGAACCCCTGTTGCCTTGTACGCCCTCCTCATGCAAATAAATACGCTGGAAGCCACCTTCCTTTTGCCCATCTTCGCCCTCTCTCTCAGTCCATTTCCACGCCAACTGCCATCCTCCACCAATGCCCATGCTGCTTACTGCATCCCCTCCCTGCAGGCTACTGCTTCTTCCCACAGCACCCATTATGCTACCATGAGGTGCAGCAATCTCCTTTCCTTCCACACTTGTTGCTTGACGAGAAATAAGTGGGCTTTCGAGGTTATCCTCAATGTCATCGCCACCATGATCTGAAGGATAATCTTCACCCTCCCTTTGACTCTCAGCATCCCAGTCAGCTTTTACCTGCTGCTGTTCGGCAACACTAAACATGCTGCCAAAGTTGGGAAACAATGTGCTCCTCATGCTCCCCATTATCTCAGGCATCTTTTCATGAACACTTCCGAAAAGAGTGACCACAGGATCCACAAGGGGCTTACCCTGACCAGCTATACTCCCATGACGAGAGATGAGACCTAGCGCGCTTCCAAGAGCACTTTGTCCCCGAACAGGTCGGGCAACCCAAGATAGGCCTTCTTCAGGTCCATATAATTTGATCTTCTCTGGATCTGGAGCCAGCCCTTCATCAGCAAGCTCATCATCAGGGCCGATTATGTATTCTTCAATACGTGTATCTTTCCCAACCCCCAAACCTTCAACTAGAAGAGCCATTTCCCCTGTAAATTCAATCCAGACCAGCATGAGTAATCGTCAACAAAACTGTAAAGAAATTACAGCTGCATATAAACTATATCTTGCAAAGTCATACAAACCTGAGACATCTTCCCTTCCCCGCAGCCTTTGCAACACTCGCTTTGCCTCAGCCATCCTTCCTTTACTCACAAGCCACCTTGGTGATTCAGGCAAGTAGAAGATAGTCAATCCAAAGTAAATTAGTGATGGGATCGACAGAACTCCAAGCATGAGCCTCCAATCAGGTGTGGGCATGAGGGACATCCCAAACACCATACAGTAGGAAAGGAACATCCCTCCTGACCCACTGAACTGCGGCAGTGTGTTCAACAGCCCACGAATATCCGTCGGCGCAGTCTCAGAAATGTACAAAGGAACAAGTGTGACGGCCAAACCAATACCGAACCCATCGATGAGCCTTGCAAGGAGCAAGACATACACACTTGGCGCCCAGAGCATCACCAGCCCACTAACAAAGTAGAGGACAGCCGAGGCGATCAGCATGGGCCTCCTACCAACAGAGTCGGCCACTGCCCCAGAGAACGTCGTGATGACTGTTGCCCCAATGAGGGACATGGCCACGATGAGGCCCTCAATTAGGGGCTCGCTCTGCAAGTTGAATTCCTTCTTTATGTACAAGACCGCTCCTGGAGAGATCAGACATCAGGTCAACAGGGTCAGAACATAGTCAAGCTATCTGTGTCAGTTCAAAATTTTGACACATCTTGAGTTGGATGGCAGCAAGTTTCAGATGGAGAGATCATGCGTGGTGGATCCACCAATTATTTAATCACGTTAGGAATAGATTCGAATCGCTTGAGGAAATCACCGCTGCCCAGTAAATTTGCGATCGAAGAGTAATAGCAGAAATATTTTTTCTACTATGACGCAAGCAATTCGACCAAACACAGCATGATCTCGACAGGAATCCCAATAATTGCTACCTAACATGGACCCTAGCGGCAAGCATAGAAAGGTATCTAGGAGCAACTGTATAAAGAAATTTAATCTTTTTCTATCGTGAATTACCAGCAATTGTCGCATTGTCCCAGCCCTGCAGCAAGTTGCCGATAGAGGCCGCGATGGGTTCGGTATTGGTTTGGCCGTCACACTTGTTCCTTTGTACATTTCTGAGACTGCGCCGACGGATATTCGTGGGCTGTTGAACACACTGCCGCAGTTCAGTGGGTCAGGAGGGATGTTCCTTTCCTACTGTATGGTGTTTGGGATGTCCCTCATGCCCACACCTGATTGGAGGCTCATGCTTGGAGTTCTGTCGATCCCATCACTAATTTACTTTGGATTGACTATCTTCTACTTGCCTGAATCACCAAGGTGGCTTGTGAGTAAAGGAAGGATGGCTGAGGCAAAGCGAGTGTTGCAAAGGCTGCGGGGAAGGGAAGATGTCTCAGGTTTGTATGACTTTGCAAGATATAGTTTATATGCAGCTGTAATTTCTTTACAGTTTTGTTGACGATTACTCATGCTGGTCTGGATTGAATTTACAGGGGAAATGGCTCTTCTAGTTGAAGGTTTGGGGGTTGGGAAAGATACACGTATTGAAGAATACATAATCGGCCCTGATGATGAGCTTGCTGATGAAGGGCTGGCTCCAGATCCAGAGAAGATCAAATTATATGGACCTGAAGAAGGCCTATCTTGGGTTGCCCGACCTGTTCGGGGACAAAGTGCTCTTGGAAGCGCGCTAGGTCTCATCTCTCGTCATGGGAGTATAGCTGGTCAGGGTAAGCCCCTTGTGGATCCTGTGGTCACTCTTTTCGGAAGTGTTCATGAAAAGATGCCTGAGATAATGGGGAGCATGAGGAGCACATTGTTTCCCAACTTTGGCAGCATGTTTAGTGTTGCCGAACAGCAGCAGGTAAAAGCTGACTGGGATGCTGAGAGTCAAAGGGAGGGTGAAGATTATCCTTCAGATCATGGTGGCGATGACATTGAGGATAACCTCGAAAGCCCACTTATTTCTCGTCAAGCAACAAGTGTGGAAGGAAAGGAGATTGCTGCACCTCATGGTAGCATAATGGGTGCTGTGGGAAGAAGCAGTAGCCTGCAGGGAGGGGATGCAGTAAGCAGCATGGGCATTGGTGGAGGATGGCAGTTGGCGTGGAAATGGACTGAGAGAGAGGGCGAAGATGGGCAAAAGGAAGGTGGCTTCCAGCGTATTTATTTGCATGAGGAGGGCGTACAAGGCAACAGGGGTTCTATATTGTCATTGCCAGGAGGGGATGTTCCTCCTGGTGGTGAGTTCATCCAGGCTGCAGCTCTTGTGAGCCAACCAGCTCTTTACTCTAAGGAACTGCTAGAGCAACGTGCTGCTGGTCCTGCGATGATGCATCCATCTGAGGCAGTTGCTAAAGGTCCAAGGTGGGCCGACCTATTTGAGCCTGGAGTGAAGCATGCACTGTTTGTTGGCATAGGAATACAGATCCTGCAACAGGTAACAAGTCTTTGCCTGGTATTGGTACTTAATTTAGCACTTCAGAAATGCCAAAAGAATTTCTTCTAGTCCTTTGATGCATTAAAGTTCTCTCTCAAAACTAAAGAGGTAAATTATGCATGTTGATGCTATGTGCTTTACTTTCGCTAATAACTTTCTTAAGCTCTTACTTTTGGCCTTACCAGCAAAGATAGGAACCTGGGATTTATGGTAAGCAACTCGGTATTTTACTGCTGTTTCTGAATAAACAAACCTAATAACTTTCACGTTTGTGGCATACTTTTGTTTATGTTTTAACTGTTTTTTTTTCCGTCAATGAGGTATATAAAGTGTTATTGTGTTCATTAACTATCTTTTATGTAGTTTGCTGGCATCAATGGTGTTCTCTACTACACTCCTCAAATTCTTGAGCAAGCAGGTGTTGGTGTTCTTCTGTCGAACATTGGCCTTAGCGCATCTTCTGCGTCGATTCTTATCAGTGCCTTGACAACCTTATTGATGCTTCCAAGCATTGGTATTGCAATGAGGCTCATGGATATGTCTGGAAGGAGGTTAGGTTTTGTGCTTCCTTTCTTATCTTTGCGTAATGACATTCTTTTGTAGAAGTAAAATCCGTAATAATTTGTTTATCTTGATTCTTATTCAGGTTTCTTCTCCTTGCGACAATCCCTATCTTGATAGTTGCACTAGTTGTCTTGGTCGTGGTCAATATTTTGGATGTGGGAACCATGGTGCATGCTGCACTCTCCACGATTAGCGTCATAGTCTATTTCTGCTTCTTTGTCATGGGGTTTGGGCCTATTCCCAACATTCTCTGTGCAGAGATCTTTCCCACCACCGTCCGCGGCATCTGCATAGCCATCTGCGCCTTAACCTTCTGGATTGGTGACATTATCGTGACATACACGCTTCCTGTGATGCTGAATGCCATCGGGCTCGCTGGTGTCTTTGGGATATACGCCGTTGTTTGCATCCTGGCTCTTGTATTTGTATTCATCAAGGTGCCGGAGACAAAGGGCATGCCTCTCGAGGTCATCACTGAGTTCTTCTCTGTTGGAGCAAAGCAAGCCAAGGAAGCGAGGGAAGATTAATCACCCAGACCCAGCGGCCAGCATCGCTTGCGGGAATTTTGTGGTTTGCACACTTCACTGTGGTTAATCCTGTGATGCCTTGTGAAAGAAACTTTTGGGGTACTTGACCGACGAAGTGGGGGACTGTAAGGCACCTAAAGAGATGATTTGGCTGTACATTGTGAGGCTTGATTCTGTCATAGGCTGGCCTTCAGAACTAGGAAGGATGTGTAGATCATCTGTTATTTTTTGCTTGGAGACTTTGTGCTTGTGTTCGTTGGATTTTTTAATTTTTTTTTTGGCGTATGTAACTAGTGGTGTATGACAGTTATGCTATTGGTTTCTTTGTGTTGTCAACTTCCTCTCCATCACGAGTGCTGTGTTTGCGCAGCCGAGTGCGTGGCAATCCTGTTGTTGGCAGAATGCTAGTGCGCAGTTGTGTTGTCAGTTTATTGGTAGCTGCTAAAGCGAAAGGGCCTTCGACTTCCGGTTGTTGAGGAAAAGATCACTGGTGGTTTGTTCCTGTGGTTATCTCCATTAGTGGCCGAGAAAGTAGAATTCCAGCAAGCCGAGTGCATGAGTGCGTCTCCAATGGAGACAGAATGAAGAATTATAGCCGTCTGATACTTGAGGCTGCCAAGCACAACAGTCCCTGTTGGCTGTTCGAGTGTAACCAGTGATCAGTTCTAGGGCTTTTCATGGTTGCTTTGGCGACCCATAATATAGCACAGAGAAAAAGGCCATCATGTGTTCGCTTCTAGTGGTCCCTCCGGTTTGGAGGATCGGGTTGGAAAAGCTGAGGTCCCAAGTTGCCGGCAAAGCTCTTATGGCGTTGTTCGTTTGTTCTTTTCAGCCGATTTATCAGTCATACTTTAACTTATTCTCTCTTATAGAAATATTATTGAATCAGTCAGAATCAGCCAAAACACCTCCAACTGAAAAACACTATATGTTGAGGACGGGCTAATGTCCCCTTATTTGCCGGCTTTTCAGATAGGTGCACACGACTGGAGTGGCTTCGGATCTTGTGACTGCCTCAGGCTTGGGGGCTTTGCTTGATGAAAATTGTGTTTCCACTATTGTTGGGTACTGGCGTTGATACCGAAGGCTATCCTGCTGCACAGTCAGCTCTAGACACCGTGTCTTGGTAGCAAGCAGTGAGTGAGAAACCCCAGGACGTGTTGACCATTTAATTTTGAGCATACATTGGTGGACAAATTAAAGAATGGTACATATTAGAACGTTTCTTTGGTGAGCATTGAAATCCATTTCTTCTTCTCTCTTGTTCTTTTTGGTAGGATTCGAGAACCTGAAATGAACTCTTGCGCGTCTTGCCACCCTCTGCCAGCCGTCATACCAAACATACGAATGAAACAAGAAACGCACCCAGAAAGCCATGACGCACTACCGTCACTAACACCTGCTGACCGGAGCGAGCAGTGCATCCCGAACGGGGAAAGGCGCTTTGTCTATATATTCTTTGTTATGGATATAGGACGCTCTAATGAAACTAATTTGGTGTAGTAGACAAGTGGTCAAACTTGAAAAAAAGGGACTATTTGGCTGATACGTTTTAAGGCTGATTTCGGCTGATTCAATAGTGTTCTGTGAGAGAAAAGAAGCTGAAGTATGGTTGATAAGCCAGCTGATAAGGACGAAAGAACAGGACCATTGATTTAGGCAAAATAAAATGACACCTTACATTTTCGACCCGTGACTGTGAGAGTAACTGTAAACAAACAGAGCCAACAGAAAAGAGTTTCCGTGTTGTGGGCTCGTGGCAGTTGGGAGCTGACGGCTCGCTATTTGTGTCGTCACGTTGGCACCACCAACCAGACATGGCATGATCGCCCCTCGCGCCAACTCAGCCGCGCCCTCGTGTCGTGTCCGCCTGTCCGGGGCGCGATCACCATCAACCATGTCCGAGCTGGGGATCGGTGATTCGCGAGACTAGAATCGGTGACTGACTACACGTCTACACTCTACAGGATGCACGCACGCGCACGGCTGAATTTCGTGTCGGATGAAAATTGAACGACCTTTCACCAGCAGATGCGGATCGACCATGGATCCCAGCTCACGATGTTTCTGGTTCAGTTGGCACGAGTTTCTTCAGCGTGAGCTGTTGAGCCAGCACGGCAAGTTTCATCCGATAGGCAGGAATAAGGAAATGGAGCAGGTTTAGAGCATCTCCAATAGTTCGGTAAAAATCACTTGGCAAATCTTGTGATTTGGCAAGTGACTAAAACATATGGCAAGTGAAAAAGTTAGTATCTCCAATAGTTTGCCATTTGGGCTTGGCAAAATTAGAAAAAGTAGGCCCACTCCTAACCGATCAACTACTTTTGACGTGACTCCTCGCTGCCCCACGCCGTGTCTCTTCGACTGGCCGCGCGATCTTGGGCGCCGCCGCCACGGACGACGGTCTTCCTCCGCTGCTCTCCATCGTCGCTGGTGGCCGGCCATCTCCTTCAACTAGCCGGCCAACTCCTCCACCTAGCTAGGCGCCCATCTCCTCCAAGACCTCCAGGTGATCTTCCCCGTCCGTTCAGCATCTCAAAGAATTGGCGAAGTCTTGTTCTGTTGCTTCAGTTTTGTCAGTCAAGAATTGGCGTAGTATTTTTTCTTGCAATATACTGAGGAAAGGTCTCGTCCACCTCCAGGTGATGATCAAATCGAGACATATGAACTCTAGCTGAATCAACCACTAGCACATATGAACCCTAGCACGCAACACCTATGAACCCTAGCTGAATCAAATCAAGGCAAATGAACCCTAGCTGAATCAATTCGAGGCATGGAAATCAACAGGCAACAGATCAAGGAAGAACGAACCCTGAAGACCCAGCGGCTGCCGTCGCGATGTGGGGTGGATGGAGGGCCGGCGCGACTTCTCTTCTGTTCACCACGGCGGAGGCCGGCGCGATGTGGATGGAGACCGCCGCGACTTCTCTTCTTCCGCGCTGAGGCCGGCGCGACTTCTCAGCTTCGGCGCTGATCTGATCGGTACGAGTCTCCAAGCAAAAAATAACAGATGATCTACACATCCTTCCTAGTTCTGAAGGCCAGCCTATGACAGAATCAAGCCTCACAATGTACAGCCAAATCATCTCTTTAGGTGCCTTACAGTCCCCCACTTCGTCGGTCAAGTACCCCAAAAGTTTCTTTCACAAGGCATCACAGGATTAACCACAGTGAAGTGTGCAAACCACAAAATTCCCGCAAGCGATGCTGGCCGCTGGGTCTGGGTGATTAATCTTCCCTCGCTTCCTTGGCTTGCTTTGCTCCAACAGAGAAGAACTCAGTGATGACCTCGAGAGGCATGCCCTTTGTCTCCGGCACCTTGATGAATACAAATACAAGAGCCAGGATGCAAACAACGGCGTATATCCCAAAGACACCAGCGAGCCCGATGGCATTCAGAACTAGGAAGGATGTGTAGATCATCTGTTATTTTTTGCTTGGAGACTCGTACCGATCAGATCAGCGCCGAAGCTGAGAAGTCGCGCCGGCCTCAGCGCGGAAGAAGAGAAGTCGCGGCGGTCTCCATCCACATCGCGCCGGCCTCCGCCGTGGTGAACAGAAGAGAAGTCGCGCCGGCCTCCATCCACCCCACATCGCGACGGCAGCCGCTGGGTCTTCAGGTTCGTTCTTCCTTGATCTGTTGCCTGTTGATTTCCATGCCTCGAATTGATTCAGCTAGGGTTCATTTGCCTTGATTTGATTCAGCTAGGGTTCATAGGTGTTGCGTGCTAGGGTTCATATGTGCTAGTGGTTGATTCAGCTAGAGTTCATATGTCTCGATTTGATCATCACCTGGAGGTGGACGAGACCTTTCCTCAGTATATTGCAAGAAAAAATACTACGCCAATTCTTGACTGACAAAACTGAAGCAACAGAACAAGACTTCGCCAATTCTTTGAGATGCTGAACGGACGGGGAAGATCACCTGGAGGTCTTGGAGGAGATGGGCGCCTAGCTAGGTGGAGGAGTTGGCCGGCTAGTTGAAGGAGATGGCCGGCCACCAGCGACGATGGAGAGCAGCGGAGGAAGACCGTCGTCCGTGGCGGCGGCGCCCAAGATCGCGCGGCCAGTCGAAGAGACACGGCGTGGGGCAGCGAGGAGTCACGTCAAAAGTAGTTGATCGGTTAGGAGTGGGCCTACTTTTTCTAATTTTGCCAAGCCCAAATGGCAAACTATTGGAGATACTAACTTTTTTCACTTGCCATATGTTTTAGTCACTTGCCAAATCACAAGATTTGCCAAGTGATTTTTACCGAACTATTGGAGATGCTCTAAACCTGCTCCATTTCCTTATTCCTGCCTATCGGATGAAACTTGCCGTGCTGGCTCAACAGCTCACGCTGAAGAAACTCGTGCCAACTGAACCAGAAACATCGTGAGCTGGGATCCATGGTCGATCCGCATCTGCTGGTGAAAGGTCGTTCAATTTTCATCCGACACGAAATTCAGCCGTGCGCGTGCGTGCATCCTGTAGAGTGTAGACGTGTAGTCAGTCACCGATTCTAGTCTCGCGAATCACCGATCCCCAGCTCGGACATGGTTGATGGTGATCGCGCCCCGGACAGGCGGACACGACACGAGGGCGCGGCTGAGTTGGCGCGAGGGCGATCATGCCATGTCTGGTTGGTGGTGCCAACGTGACGACACAAATAGCGAGCCGTCAGCTCCCAACTGCCACGAGCCCACAACACGGAAACTCTTTTCTGTTGGCTCTGTTTGTTTACAGTTACTCTCACAGTCACGGGTCGAAAATGTAAGGTGTCATTTTATTTTGCCTAAATCAATGGTCCTGTTCTTTCGTCCTTATCAGCTGGCTTATCAACCATACTTCAGCTTCTTTTCTCTCACAGAACACTATTGAATCAGCCGAAATCAGCCTTAAAACGTATCAGCCAAATAGTCCCCTTTTTTTCAAGTTTGACCACTTGTCTACTACACCAAATTAGTTTCATTAGAGCGTCCTATATCCATAACAAAGAATATATAGACAAAGCGCCTTTCCCCGTTCGGGATGCACTGCTCGCTCCGGTCAGCAGGTGTTAGTGACGGTAGTGCGTCATGGCTTTCTGGGTGCGTTTCTTGTTTCATTCGTATGTTTGGTATGACGGCTGGCAGAGGGTGGCAAGACGCGCAAGAGTTCATTTCAGGTTCTCGAATCCTACCAAAAAGAACAAGAGAGAAGAAGAAATGGATTTCAATGCTCACCAAAGAAACGTTCTAATATGTACCATTCTTTAATTTGTCCACCAATGTATGCTCAAAATTAAATGGTCAACACGTCCTGGGGTTTCTCACTCACTGCTTGCTACCAAGACACGGTGTCTAGAGCTGACTGTGCAGCAGGATAGCCTTCGGTATCAACGCCAGTACCCAACAATAGTGGAAACACAATTTTCATCAAGCAAAGCCCCCAAGCCTGAGGCAGTCACAAGATCCGAAGCCACTCCAGTCGTGTGCACCTATCTGAAAAGCCGGCAAATAAGGGGACATTAGCCCGTCCTCAACATATAGTGTTTTTCAGTTGGAGGTGTTTTGGCTGATTCTGACTGATTCAATAATATTTCTATAAGAGAGAATAAGTTAAAGTATGACTGATAAATCGGCTGAAAAGAACAAACGAACAACGCCATAAGAGCTTTGCCGGCAACTTGGGACCTCAGCTTTTCCAACCCGATCCTCCAAACCGGAGGGACCACTAGAAGCGAACACATGATGGCCTTTTTCTCTGTGCTATATTATGGGTCGCCAAAGCAACCATGAAAAGCCCTAGAACTGATCACTGGTTACACTCGAACAGCCAACAGGGACTGTTGTGCTTGGCAGCCTCAAGTATCAGACGGCTATAATTCTTCATTCTGTCTCCATTGGAGACGCACTCATGCACTCGGCTTGCTGGAATTCTACTTTCTCGGCCACTAATGGAGATAACCACAGGAACAAACCACCAGTGATCTTTTCCTCAACAACCGGAAGTCGAAGGCCCTTTCGCTTTAGCAGCTACCAATAAACTGACAACACAACTGCGCACTAGCATTCTGCCAACAACAGGATTGCCACGCACTCGGCTGCGCAAACACAGCACTCGTGATGGAGAGGAAGTTGACAACACAAAGAAACCAATAGCATAACTGTCATACACCACTAGTTACATACGCCAAAAAAAAAATTAAAAAATCCAACGAACACAAGCACAAAGTCTCCAAGCAAAAAATAACAGATGATCTACACATCCTTCCTAGTTCTGAAGGCCAGCCTATGACAGAATCAAGCCTCACAATGTACAGCCAAATCATCTCTTTAGGTGCCTTACAGTCCCCCACTTCGTCGGTCAAGTACCCCAAAAGTTTCTTTCACAAGGCATCACAGGATTAACCACAGTGAAGTGTGCAAACCACAAAATTCCCGCAAGCGATGCTGGCCGCTGGGTCTGGGTGATTAATCTTCCCTCGCTTCCTTGGCTTGCTTTGCTCCAACAGAGAAGAACTCAGTGATGACCTCGAGAGGCATGCCCTTTGTCTCCGGCACCTTGATGAATACAAATACAAGAGCCAGGATGCAAACAACGGCGTATATCCCAAAGACACCAGCGAGCCCGATGGCATTCAGCATCACAGGAAGCGTGTATGTCACGATAATGTCACCAATCCAGAAGGTTAAGGCGCAGATGGCTATGCAGATGCCGCGGACGGTGGTGGGAAAGATCTCTGCACAGAGAATGTTGGGAATAGGCCCAAACCCCATGACAAAGAAGCAGAAATAGACTATGACGCTAATCGTGGAGAGTGCAGCATGCACCATGGTTCCCACATCCAAAATATTGACCACGACCAAGACAACTAGTGCAACTATCAAGATAGGGATTGTCGCAAGGAGAAGAAACCTGAATAAGAATCAAGATAAACAAATTATTACGGATTTTACTTCTACAAAAGAATGTCATTACGCAAAGATAAGAAAGGAAGCACAAAACCTAACCTCCTTCCAGACAATATCCATGAGCCTCATTGCAATACCAATGCTTGGAAGCATCAATAAGGTTGTCAAGGCACTGATAAGAATCGACGCAGAAGATGCGCTAAGGCCAATGTTCGACAGAAGAACACCAACACCTGCTTGCTCAAGAATTTGAGGAGTGTAGTAGAGAACACCATTGATGCCAGCAAACTACATAAAAGATAGTTAATGAACACAATAACACTTTATATACCTCATTGACGGAAAAAAAAACAGTTTAAAACATAAACAAAAGTATGCCACAAACGTGAAAGTTATTAGGTTTGTTTATTCAGAAACAGCAGTAAAATACCGAGTTGCTTACCATAAATCCCAGGTTCCTATCTTTGCTGGTAAGGCCAAAAGTAAGAGCTTAAGAAAGTTATTAGCGAAAGTAAAGCACATAGCATCAACATGCATAATTTACCTCTTTAGTTTTGAGAGAGAACTTTAATGCATCAAAGGACTAGAAGAAATTCTTTTGGCATTTCTGAAGTGCTAAATTAAGTACCAATACCAGGCAAAGACTTGTTACCTGTTGCAGGATCTGTATTCCTATGCCAACAAACAGTGCATGCTTCACTCCAGGCTCAAATAGGTCGGCCCACCTTGGACCTTTAGCAACTGCCTCAGATGGATGCATCATCGCAGGACCAGCAGCACGTTGCTCTAGCAGTTCCTTAGAGTAAAGAGCTGGTTGGCTCACAAGAGCTGCAGCCTGGATGAACTCACCACCAGGAGGAACATCCCCTCCTGGCAATGACAATATAGAACCCCTGTTGCCTTGTACGCCCTCCTCATGCAAATAAATACGCTGGAAGCCACCTTCCTTTTGCCCATCTTCGCCCTCTCTCTCAGTCCATTTCCACGCCAACTGCCATCCTCCACCAATGCCCATGCTGCTTACTGCATCCCCTCCCTGCAGGCTACTGCTTCTTCCCACAGCACCCATTATGCTACCATGAGGTGCAGCAATCTCCTTTCCTTCCACACTTGTTGCTTGACGAGAAATAAGTGGGCTTTCGAGGTTATCCTCAATGTCATCGCCACCATGATCTGAAGGATAATCTTCACCCTCCCTTTGACTCTCAGCATCCCAGTCAGCTTTTACCTGCTGCTGTTCGGCAACACTAAACATGCTGCCAAAGTTGGGAAACAATGTGCTCCTCATGCTCCCCATTATCTCAGGCATCTTTTCATGAACACTTCCGAAAAGAGTGACCACAGGATCCACAAGGGGCTTACCCTGACCAGCTATACTCCCATGACGAGAGATGAGACCTAGCGCGCTTCCAAGAGCACTTTGTCCCCGAACAGGTCGGGCAACCCAAGATAGGCCTTCTTCAGGTCCATATAATTTGATCTTCTCTGGATCTGGAGCCAGCCCTTCATCAGCAAGCTCATCATCAGGGAGGGTGGTGTGAAGATTATCCTTCAGATCATGGTGGCGATGACATTGAGGATAACCTCGAAAGCCCACTTATTTCTCGTCAAGCAACAAGTGTGGAAGGAAAGGAGATTGCTGCACCTCATGGTAGCATAATGGGTGCTGTGGGAAGAAGCAGTAGCCTGCAGGGAGGGGATGCAGTAAGCAGCATGGGCATTGGTGGAGGATGGCAGTTGGCGTGGAAATGGACTGAGAGAGAGGGCGAAGATGGGCAAAAGGAAGGTGGCTTCCAGCGTATTTATTTGCATGAGGAGGGCGTACAAGGCAACAGGGGTTCTATATTGTCATTGCCAGGAGGGGATGTTCCTCCTGGTGGTGAGTTCATCCAGGCTGCAGCTCTTGTGAGCCAACCAGCTCTTTACTCTAAGGAACTGCTAGAGCAACGTGCTGCTGGTCCTGCGATGATGCATCCATCTGAGGCAGTTGCTAAAGGTCCAAGGTGGGCCGACCTATTTGAGCCTGGAGTGAAGCATGCACTGTTTGTTGGCATAGGAATACAGATCCTGCAACAGGTAACAAGTCTTTGCCTGGTATTGGTACTTAATTTAGCACTTCAGAAATGCCAAAAGAATTTCTTCTAGTCCTTTGATGCATTAAAGTTCTCTCTCAAAACTAAAGAGGTAAATTATGCATGTTGATGCTATGTGCTTTACTTTCGCTAATAACTTTCTTAAGCTCTTACTTTTGGCCTTACCAGCAAAGATAGGAACCTGGGATTTATGGTAAGCAACTCGGTATTTTACTGCTGTTTCTGAATAAACAAACCTAATAACTTTCACGTTTGTGGCATACTTTTGTTTATGTTTTAACTGTTTTTTTTTCCGTCAATGAGGTATATAAAGTGTTATTGTGTTCATTAACTATCTTTTATGTAGTTTGCTGGCATCAATGGTGTTCTCTACTACACTCCTCAAATTCTTGAGCAAGCAGGTGTTGGTGTTCTTCTGTCGAACATTGGCCTTAGCGCATCTTCTGCGTCGATTCTTATCAGTGCCTTGACAACCTTATTGATGCTTCCAAGCATTGGTATTGCAATGAGGCTCATGGATATGTCTGGAAGGAGGTTAGGTTTTGTGCTTCCTTTCTTATCTTTGCGTAATGACATTCTTTTGTAGAAGTAAAATCCGTAATAATTTGTTTATCTTGATTCTTATTCAGGTTTCTTCTCCTTGCGACAATCCCTATCTTGATAGTTGCACTAGTTGTCTTGGTCGTGGTCAATATTTTGGATGTGGGAACCATGGTGCATGCTGCACTCTCCACGATTAGCGTCATAGTCTATTTCTGCTTCTTTGTCATGGGGTTTGGGCCTATTCCCAACATTCTCTGTGCAGAGATCTTTCCCCACCACCGTCCGCGGCATCTGCATAGCCATCTGCGCCTTAACCTTCTGGATTGGTGACATTATCGTGACATACACGCTTCCTGTGATGCTGAATGCCATCGGGCTCGCTGGTGTCTTTGGGATATACGCCGTTGTTTGCATCCTGGCTCTTGTATTTGTATTCATCAAGGTGCCGGAGACAAAGGGCATGCCTCTCGAGGTCATCACTGAGTTCTTCTCTGTTGGAGCAAAGCAAGCCAAGGAAGCGAGGGAAGATTAATCACCCAGACCCAGCGGCCAGCATCGCTTGCGGGAATTTTGTGGTTTGCACACTTCACTGTGGTTAATCCTGTGATGCCTTGTGAAAGAAACTTTTGGGGGTACTTGACCGACGAAGTGGGGGACTGTAAGGCACCTAAAGAGATGATTTGGCTGTACATTGTGAGGCTTGATTCTGTCATAGGCTGGCCTTCAGAACTAGGAAGGATGTGTAGATCATCTGTTATTTTTTGCTTGGAGACTTTGTGCTTGTGTTCGTTGGATTTTTTAATTTTTTTTTTGGCGTATGTAACTAGTGGTGTATGACAGTTATGCTATTGGTTTCTTTGTGTTGTCAACTTCCTCTCCATCACGAGTGCTGTGTTTGCGCAGCCGAGTGCGTGGCAATCCTGTTGTTGGCAGAATGCTAGTGCGCAGTTGTGTTGTCAGTTTATTGGTAGCTGCTAAAGCGAAAGGGCCTTCGACTTCCGGTTGTTGAGGAAAAGATCACTGGTGGTTTGTTCCTGTGGTTATCTCCATTAGTGGCCGAGAAAGTAGAATTCCAGCAAGCCGAGTGCATGAGTGCGTCTCCAATGGAGACAGAATGAAGAATTATAGCCGTCTGATACTTGAGGCTGCCAAGCACAACAGTCCCTGTTGGCTGTTCGAGTGTAACCAGTGATCAGTTCTAGGGCTTTTCATGGTTGCTTTGGCGACCCATAATATAGCACAGAGAAAAAGGCCATCATGTGTTCGCTTCTAGTGGTCCCTCCGGTTTGGAGGATCGGGTTGGAAAAGCTGAGGTCCCAAGTTGCCGGCAAAGCTCTTATGGCGTTGTTCGTTTGTTCTTTTCAGCCGATTTATCAGTCATACTTTAACTTATTCTCTCTTATAGAAATATTATTGAATCAGTCAGAATCAGCCAAAACACCTCCAACTGAAAAACACTATATGTTGAGGACGGGCTAATGTCCCCTTATTTGCCGGCTTTTCAGATAGGTGCACACGACTGGAGTGGCTTCGGATCTTGTGACTGCCTCAGGCTTGGGGGCTTTGCTTGATGAAAATTGTGTTTCCACTATTGTTGGGTACTGGCGTTGATACCGAAGGCTATCCTGCTGCACAGTCAGCTCTAGACACCGTGTCTTGGTAGCAAGCAGTGAGTGAGAAACCCCAGGACGTGTTGACCATTTAATTTTGAGCATACATTGGTGGACAAATTAAAGAATGGTACATATTAGAACGTTTCTTTGGTGAGCATTGAAATCCATTTCTTCTTCTCTCTTGTTCTTTTTGGTAGGATTCGAGAACCTGAAATGAACTCTTGCGCGTCTTGCCACCCTCTGCCAGCCGTCATACCAAACATACGAATGAAACAAGAAACGCACCCAGAAAGCCATGACGCACTACCGTCACTAACACCTGCTGACCGGAGCGAGCAGTGCATCCCGAACGGGGAAAGGCGCTTTGTCTATATATTCTTTGTTATGGATATAGGACGCTCTAATGAAACTAATTTGGTGTAGTAGACAAGTGGTCAAACTTGAAAAAAAGGGACTATTTGGCTGATACGTTTTAAGGCTGATTTCGGCTGATTCAATAGTGTTCTGTGAGAGAAAAGAAGCTGAAGTATGGTTGATAAGCCAGCTGATAAGGACGAAAGAACAGGACCATTGATTTAGGCAAAATAAAATGACACCTTACATTTTCGACCCGTGACTGTGAGAGTAACTGTAAACAAACAGAGCCAACAGAAAAGAGTTTCCGTGTTGTGGGCTCGTGGCAGTTGGGAGCTGACGGCTCGCTATTTGTGTCGTCACGTTGGCACCACCAACCAGACATGGCATGATCGCCCTCGCGCCAACTCAGCCGCGCCCTCGTGTCGTGTCCGCCTGTCCGGGGCGCGATCACCATCAACCATGTCCGAGCTGGGGATCGGTGATTCGCGAGACTAGAATCGGTGACTGACTACACGTCTACACTCTACAGGATGCACGCACGCGCACGGCTGAATTTCGTGTCGGATGAAAATTGAACGACCTTTCACCAGCAGATGCGGATCGACCATGGATCCCAGCTCACGATGTTTCTGGTTCAGTTGGCACGAGTTTCTTCAGCGTGAGCTGTTGAGCCAGCACGGCAAGTTTCATCCGATAGGCAGGAATAAGGAAATGGAGCAGGTTTAGAGCATCTCCAATAGTTCGGTAAAAATCACTTGGCAAATCTTGTGATTTGGCAAGTGACTAAAACATATGGCAAGTGAAAAAGTTAGTATCTCCAATAGTTTGCCATTTGGGCTTGGCAAAATTAGAAAAAGTAGGCCCACTCCTAACCGATCAACTACTTTTGACGTGACTCCTCGCTGCCCCACGCCGTGTCTCTTCGACTGGCCGCGCGATCTTGGGCGCCGCCGCCACGGACGACGGTCTTCCTCCGCTGCTCTCCATCGTCGCTGGTGGCCGGCCATCTCCTTCAACTAGCCGGCCAACTCCTCCACCTAGCTAGGCGCCCATCTCCTCCAAGACCTCCAGGTGATCTTCCCCGTCCGTTCAGCATCTCAAAGAATTGGCGAAGTCATACAAACCTGAGACATCTTCCCTTCCCCGCAGCCTTTGCAACACTCGCTTTGCCTCAGCCATCCTTCCTTTACTCACAAGCCACCTTGGTGATTCAGGCAAGTAGAAGATAGTCAATCCAAAGTAAATTAGTGATGGGATCGACAGAACTCCAAGCATGAGCCTCCAATCAGGTGTGGGCATGAGGGACATCCCAAACACCATACAGTAGGAAAGGAACATCCCTCCTGACCCACTGAACTGCGGCAGTGTGTTCAACAGCCCACGAATATCCGTCGGCGCAGTCGAAGAGACACGGCGTGGGGCAGCGAGGAGTCACGTCAAAAGTAGTTGATCGGTTAGGAGTGGGCCTACTTTTTCTAATTTTGCCAAGCCCAAATGGCAAACTATTGGAGATACTAACTTTTTCACTTGCCATATGTTTTAGTCACTTGCCAAATCACAAGATTTGCCAAGTGATTTTTACCGAACTATTGGAGATGCTCTAAACCTGCTCCATTTCCTTATTCCTGCCTATCGGATGAAACTTGCCGTGCTGGCTCAACAGCTCACGCTGAAGAAACTCGTGCCAACTGAACCAGAAACATCGTGAGCTGGGATCCATGGTCGATCCGCATCTGCTGGTGAAAGGTCGTTCAATTTTCATCCGACACGAAATTCAGCCGTGCGCGTGCGTGCATCCTGTAGAGTGTAGACGTGTAGTCAGTCACCGATTCTAGTCTCGCGAATCACCGATCCCCAGCTCGGACATGGTTGATGGTGATCGCGCCCCGGACAGGCGGACACGACACGAGGGCGCGGCTGAGTTGGCGCGAGGGCGATCATGCCATGTCTGGTTGGTGGTGCCAACGTGACGACACAAATAGCGAGCCGTCAGCTCCCAACTGCCACGAGCCCACAACACGGAAACTCTTTTCTGTTGGCTCTGTTTGTTTACAGTTACTCTCACAGTCACGGGTCGAAAATGTAAGGTGTCATTTTATTTTGCCTAAATCAATGGTCCTGTTCTTTCGTCCTTATCAGCTGGCTTATCAACCATACTTCAGCTTCTTTTCTCTCACAGAACACTATTGAATCAGCCGAAATCAGCCTTAAAACGTATCAGCCAAATAGTCCCTTTTTTTCAAGTTTGACCACTTGTCTACTACACCAAATTAGTTTCATTAGAGCGTCCTATATCCATAACAAAGAATATATAGACAAAGCGCCTTTCCCCGTTCGGGATGCACTGCTCGCTCCGGTCAGCAGGTGTTAGTGACGGTAGTGCGTCATGGCTTTCTGGGTGCGTTTCTTGTTTCATTCGTATGTTTGGTATGACGGCTGGCAGAGGGTGGCAAGACGCGCAAGAGTTCATTTCAGGTTCTCGAATCCTACCAAAAAGAACAAGAGAGAGAAGAAGAATGGATTTCAATGCTCACCAAAGAAACGTTCTAATATGTACCATTCTTTAATTTGTCCACCAATGTATGCTCAAAATTAAATGGTCAACACGTCCTGGGGTTTCTCACTCACTGCTTGCTACCAAGACACGGTGTCTAGAGCTGACTGTGCAGCAGGATAGCCTTCGGTATCAACGCCAGTACCCAACAATAGTGGAAACACAATTTTCATCAAGCAAAGCCCCCAAGCCTGAGGCAGTCACAAGATCCGAGGCCACTCCAGTCGTGTGCACCTATCTGAAAAGCCGGCAAATAAGGGGACATTAGCCCGTCCTCAACATATAGTGTTTTTCAGTTGGAGGTGTTTTGGCTGATTCTGACTGATTCAATAATATTTCTATAAGAGAGAATAAGTTAAAGTATGACTGATAAATCGGCTGAAAAGAACAAACGAACAACGCCATAAGAGCTTTGCCGGCAACTTGGGACCTCAGCTTTTCCAACCCGATCCTCCAAACCGGAGGGACCACTAGAAGCGAACACATGATGGCCTTTTTCTCTGTGCTATATTATGGGTCGCCAAAGCAACCATGAAAAGCCCTAGAACTGATCACTGGTTACACTCGAACAGCCAACAGGGACTGTTGTGCTTGGCAGCCTCAAGTATCAGACGGCTATAATTCTTCATTCTGTCTCCATTGGAGACGCACTCATGCACTCGGCTTGCTGGAATTCTACTTTCTCGGCCACTAATGGAGATAACCACAGGAACAAACCACCAGTGATCTTTTCCTCAACAACCGGAAGTCGAAGGCCCTTTCGCTTTAGCAGCTACCAATAAACTGACAACACAACTGCGCACTAGCATTCTGCCAACAACAGGATTGCCACGCACTCGGCTGCGCAAACACAGCACTCGTGATGGAGAGGAAGTTGACAACACAAAGAAACCAATAGCATAACTGTCATACACCACTAGTTACATACGCCAAAAAAAAAATTAAAAAATCCAACGAACACAAGCACAAAGTCTCCAAGCAAAAAATAACAGATGATCTACACATCCTTCCTAGTTCTGAAGGCCAGCCTATGACAGAATCAAGCCTCACAATGTACAGCCAAATCATCTCTTTAGGTGCCTTACAGTCCCCCACTTCGTCGGTCAAGTACCCCAAAAGTTTCTTTCACAAGGCATCACAGGATTAACCACAGTGAAGTGTGCAAACCACAAAATTCCCGCAAGCGATGCTGGCCGCTGGGTCTGGGTGATTAATCTTCCCTCGCTTCCTTGGCTTGCTTTGCTCCAACAGAGAAGAACTCAGTGATGACCTCGAGAGGCATGCCCTTTGTCTCCGGCACCTTGATGAATACAAATACAAGAGCCAGGATGCAAACAACGGCGTATATCCCAAAGACACCAGCGAGCCCGATGGCATTCAGCATCACAGGAAGCGTGTATGTCACGATAATGTCACCAATCCAGAAGGTTAAGGCGCAGATGGCTATGCAGATGCCGCGGACGGTGGTGGGAAAGATCTCTGCACAGAGAATGTTGGGAATAGGCCCAAACCCCATGACAAAGAAGCAGAAATAGACTATGACGCTAATCGTGGAGAGTGCAGCATGCACCATGGTTCCCACATCCAAAATATTGACCACGACCAAGACAACTAGTGCAACTATCAAGATAGGGATTGTCGCAAGGAGAAGAAACCTGAATAAGAATCAAGATAAACAAATTATTACGGATTTTACTTCTACAAAAGAATGTCATTACGCAAAGATAAGAAAGGAAGCACAAAACCTAACCTCCTTCCAGACATATCCATGAGCCTCATTGCAATACCAATGCTTGGAAGCATCAATAAGGTTGTCAAGGCACTGATAAGAATCGACGCAGAAGATGCGCTAAGGCCAATGTTCGACAGAAGAACACCAACACCTGCTTGCTCAAGAATTTGAGGAGTGTAGTAGAGAACACCATTGATGCCAGCAAACTACATAAAAGATAGTTAATGAACACAATAACACTTTATATACCTCATTGACGGAAAAAAAAACAGTTAAAACATAAACAAAAGTATGCCACAAACGTGAAAGTTATTAGGTTTGTTTATTCAGAAACAGCAGTAAAATACCGAGTTGCTTACCATAAATCCCAGGTTCCTATCTTTGCTGGTAAGGCCAAAAGTAAGAGCTTAAGAAAGTTATTAGCGAAAGTAAAGCACATAGCATCAACATGCATAATTTACCTCTTTAGTTTTGAGAGAGAACTTTAATGCATCAAAGGACTAGAAGAAATTCTTTTGGCATTTCTGAAGTGCTAAATTAAGTACCAATACCAGGCAAAGATAGGAACCTGGGATTTATGGTAAGCAACTCGGTATTTTACTGCTGTTTCTGAATAAACAAACCTAATAACTTTCACGTTTGTGGCATACTTTTGTTTATGTTTTAACTGTTTTTTTTTCCGTCAATGAGGTATATAAAGTGTTATTGTGTTCATTAACTATCTTTTATGTAGTTTGCTGGCATCAATGGTGTTCTCTACTACACTCCTCAAATTCTTGAGCAAGCAGGTGTTGGTGTTCTTCTGTCGAACATTGGCCTTAGCGCATCTTCTGCGTCGATTCTTATCAGTGCCTTGACAACCTTATTGATGCTTCCAAGCATTGGTATTGCAATGAGGCTCATGGATATGTCTGGAAGGAGGTTAGGTTTTGTGCTTCCTTTCTTATCTTTGCGTAATGACATTCTTTTGTAGAAGTAAAATCCGTAATAATTTGTTTATCTTGATTCTTATTCAGGTTTCTTCTCCTTGCGACAATCCCTATCTTGATAGTTGCACTAGTTGTCTTGGTCGTGGTCAATATTTTGGATGTGGGAACCATGGTGCATGCTGCACTCTCCACGATTAGCGTCATAGTCTATTTCTGCTTCTTTGTCATGGGGTTTGGGCCTATTCCCAACATTCTCTGTGCAGAGATCTTTCCCACCACCGTCCGCGGCATCTGCATAGCCATCTGCGCCTTAACCTTCTGGATTGGTGACATTATCGTGACATACACGCTTCCTGTGATGCTGAATGCCATCGGGCTCGCTGGTGTCTTTGGGATATACGCCGTTGTTTGCATCCTGGCTCTTGTATTTGTATTCATCAAGGTGCCGGAGACAAAGGGCATGCCTCTCGAGGTCATCACTGAGTTCTTCTCTGTTGGAGCAAAGCAAGCCAAGGAAGCGAGGGAAGATTAATCACCCAGACCCAGCGGCCAGCATCGCTTGCGGGAATTTTGTGGTTTGCACACTTCACTGTGGTTAATCCTGTGATGCCTTGTGAAAGAAACTTTTGGGGTACTTGACCGACGAAGTGGGGGACTGTAAGGCACCTAAAGAGATGATTTGGCTGTACATTGTGAGGCTTGATTCTGTCATAGGCTGGCCTTCAGAACTAGGAAGGATGTGTAGATCATCTGTTATTTTTTGCTTGGAGACTTTGTGCTTGTGTTCGTTGGATTTTTTAATTTTTTTTTTGGCGTATGTAACTAGTGGTGTATGACAGTTATGCTATTGGTTTCTTTGTGTTGTCAACTTCCTCTCCATCACGAGTGCTGTGTTTGCGCAGCCGAGTGCGTGGCAATCCTGTTGTTGGCAGAATGCTAGTGCGCAGTTGTGTTGTCAGTTTATTGGTAGCTGCTAAAGCGAAAGGGCCTTCGACTTCCGGTTGTTGAGGAAAAGATCACTGGTGGTTTGTTCCTGTGGTTATCTCCATTAGTGGCCGAGAAAGTAGAATTCCAGCAAGCCGAGTGCATGAGTGCGTCTCCAATGGAGACAGAATGAAGAATTATAGCCGTCTGATACTTGAGGCTGCCAAGCACAACAGTCCCTGTTGGCTGTTCGAGTGTAACCAGTGATCAGTTCTAGGGCTTTTCATGGTTGCTTTGGCGACCCATAATATAGCACAGAGAAAAAGGCCATCATGTGTTCGCTTCTAGTGGTCCCTCCGGTTTGGAGGATCGGGTTGGAAAAGCTGAGGTCCCAAGTTGCCGGCAAAGCTCTTATGGCGTTGTTCGTTTGTTCTTTTCAGCCGATTTATCAGTCATACTTTAACTTATTCTCTCTTATAGAAATATTATTGAATCAGTCAGAATCAGCCAAAACACCTCCAACTGAAAAACACTATATGTTGAGGACGGGCTAATGTCCCCTTATTTGCCGGCTTTTCAGATAGGTGCACACGACTGGAGTGGCCTCGGATCTTGTGACTGCCTCAGGCTTGGGGGCTTTGCTTGATGAAAATTGTGTTTCCACTATTGTTGGGTACTGGCGTTGATACCGAAGGCTATCCTGCTGCACAGTCAGCTCTAGACACCGTGTCTTGGTAGCAAGCAGTGAGTGAGAAACCCCAGGACGTGTTGACCATTTAATTTTGAGCATACATTGGTGGACAAATTAAAGAATGGTACATATTAGAACGTTTCTTTGGTGAGCATTGAAATCCATTTCTTCTTCTCTCTTGTTCTTTTTGGTAGGATTCGAGAACCTGAAATGAACTCTTGCGCGTCTTGCCACCCTCTGCCAGCCGTCATACCAAACATACGAATGAAACAAGAAACGCACCCAGAAAGCCATGACGCACTACCGTCACTAACACCTGCTGACCGGAGCGAGCAGTGCATCCCGAACGGGGAAAGGCGCTTTGTCTATATATTCTTTGTTATGGATATAGGACGCTCTAATGAAACTAATTTGGTGTAGTAGACAAGTGGTCAAACTTGAAAAAAAGGGACTATTTGGCTGATACGTTTTAAGGCTGATTTCGGCTGATTCAATAGTGTTCTGTGAGAGAAAAGAAGCTGAAGTATGGTTGATAAGCCAGCTGATAAGGACGAAAGAACAGGACCATTGATTTAGGCAAAATAAAATGACACCTTACATTTTCGACCCGTGACTGTGAGAGTAACTGTAAACAAACAGAGCCAACAGAAAAGAGTTTCCGTGTTGTGGGCTCGTGGCAGTTGGGAGCTGACGGCTCGCTATTTGTGTCGTCACGTTGGCACCACCAACCAGACATGGCATGATCGCCCTCGCGCCAACTCAGCCGCGCCCTCGTGTCGTGTCCGCCTGTCCGGGGCGCGATCACCATCAACCATGTCCGAGCTGGGGATCGGTGATTCGCGAGACTAGAATCGGTGACTGACTACACGTCTACACTCTACAGGATGCACGCACGCGCACGGCTGAATTTCGTGTCGGATGAAAATTGAACGACCTTTCACCAGCAGATGCGGATCGACCATGGATCCCAGCTCACGATGTTTCTGGTTCAGTTGGCACGAGTTTCTTCAGCGTGAGCTGTTGAGCCAGCACGGCAAGTTTCATCCGATAGGCAGGAATAAGGAAATGGAGCAGGTTTAGAGCATCTCCAATAGTTCGGTAAAAATCACTTGGCAAATCTTGTGATTTGGCAAGTGACTAAAACATATGGCAAGTGAAAAAGTTAGTATCTCCAATAGTTTGCCATTTGGGCTTGGCAAAATTAGAAAAAGTAGGCCCACTCCTAACCGATCAACTACTTTTGACGTGACTCCTCGCTGCCCCACGCCGTGTCTCTTCGACTGCGCCGACGGATATTCGTGGGCTGTTGAACACACTGCCGCAGTTCAGTGGGTCAGGAGGGATGTTCCTTTCCTACTGTATGGTGTTTGGGATGTCCCTCATGCCCACACCTGATTGGAGGCTCATGCTTGGAGTTCTGTCGATCCCATCACTAATTTACTTTGGATTGACTATCTTCTACTTGCCTGAATCACCAAGGTGGCTTGTGAGTAAAGGAAGGATGGCTGAGGCAAAGCGAGTGTTGCAAAGGCTGCGGGGAAGGGAAGATGTCTCAGGTTTGTATGACTTCGCCAATTCTTTGAGATGCTGAACGGACGGGGAAGATCACCTGGAGGTCTTGGAGGAGATGGGCGCCTAGCTAGGTGGAGGAGTTGGCCGGCTAGTTGAAGGAGATGGCCGGCCACCAGCGACGATGGAGAGCAGCGGAGGAAGACCGTCGTCCGTGGCGGCGGCGCCCAAGATCGCGCGGCCAGTCGAAGAGACACGGCGTGGGGCAGCGAGGAGTCACGTCAAAAGTAGTTGATCGGTTAGGAGTGGGCCTACTTTTTCTAATTTTGCCAAGCCCAAATGGCAAACTATTGGAGATACTAACTTTTTCACTTGCCATATGTTTTAGTCACTTGCCAAATCACAAGATTTGCCAAGTGATTTTTACCGAACTATTGGAGATGCTCTAAACCTGCTCCATTTCCTTATTCCTGCCTATCGGATGAAACTTGCCGTGCTGGCTCAACAGCTCACGCTGAAGAAACTCGTGCCAACTGAACCAGAAACATCGTGAGCTGGGATCCATGGTCGATCCGCATCTGCTGGTGAAAGGTCGTTCAATTTTCATCCGACACGAAATTCAGCCGTGCGCGTGCGTGCATCCTGTAGAGTGTAGACGTGTAGTCAGTCACCGATTCTAGTCTCGCGAATCACCGATCCCCAGCTCGGACATGGTTGATGGTGATCGCGCCCCGGACAGGCGGACACGACACGAGGGCGCGGCTGAGTTGGCGCGAGGGCGATCATGCCATGTCTGGTTGGTGGTGCCAACGTGACGACACAAATAGCGAGCCGTCAGCTCCCAACTGCCACGAGCCCACAACACGGAAACTCTTTTCTGTTGGCTCTGTTTGTTTACAGTTACTCTCACAGTCACGGGTCGAAAATGTAAGGTGTCATTTTATTTTGCCTAAATCAATGGTCCTGTTCTTTCGTCCTTATCAGCTGGCTTATCAACCC